>JAGVVM010003704.1:0-19271 GCA_019149425.1 Psidium friedrichsthalianum
CAATGCTTTTAGGTAAAAATCCAAAAAAATGCCCAAAATCCTCTCAGATTCTCAAATAAGACCCTAAGTGAACCTTGTTTCAAATAAGGGCCTGTGTGGCTATGAGTTTTCATAAAAGGATATGGCCTAAAGGGAATTTTCGTCATTTTTTCGTTTTGATTTTTTTATGTATTTTTTCTTTTTTTTCAAAAATTAAAAAACATTGAAAAATTTTTAAAAAAAAAAACACACACACACACAAGCGAGAGGGGCAATCCTCCACCTGTGGTCGTCAACCCACTGTTGGTGGGGGTTGGCAAAGGTCGGCGAGGGTTTGGCGACCCCCACCCAGATTTGGTTGGGCGGGGTCGCCGACCCCCATTGAGGCGCCAGCGACCTCAGCCAGCCTTCGCCACCCCCACCAACCCCCCTAGTAGCGATGGCCCAGCGGCCCAAGCAAGAGGGCAGCCCTCCCCCCCTATCTATTTTTTTCTTAATTTTTAAAAAAAAAAAAAAATTCTAATAAAAAATCTAATAAGGAAAAAGATGAAAATTCCCTGAAATTAAGCATTTTTTTGAAATTTTATGGCTACTTTAGGCCCTTTTTTTCTTATTTAAAAGAACATTCACTTTAGGGACTTGTTTGAAAATAATAAAAGCACTTCCTACCCTTATTTAAAATAAAATTCACTTACGATCCTTATTTGTGAATCTGATAAGATTTCGGTCTTTTTTTTTGGAACTTTTCCATACTTTTATATACTCGGGATGGAGCAAAACCGGAGACACGAATGTACGAACTTGGTTCAGGACTTTTGTCGAATAGGTGGCGTGCAATGGGTTAAGGAGAAGGAAATTACGGAACCGGAAGTGGAATTCACGTCCAGAATCAAGAAGATCAGAGAGCAATACTCAACATCAATAAAACCAACTTAATCAGGTTCGACGGGAACATGAACAGAAAAGAACGAGCTCCAACGTCTTACTGGGAACAAGGCAAGAGTAAGGGGGCTTCCGACATTACCTTTGCTGAACAAGTCCAACGAGACGCCAGCGAACTACTGCACAGCCCTCAACCCGCTTCGACCGAAAGAACATAGCCGAGAGAGGGCATGGCCCGGAGGCCATGTACAACGGTGTTAAGCAAGGATGGCCCAGATCTGGGCGAGGGGCTCTCTCTATTGGTCGACGGGGGTCACTGGCCACTGGCGGGGGCTCAGTAACCCCCGCTGACCACCCTCAATTGCCGGCGATGGTGGGCGCAAGGGCTGACCGCTTGCCAGTTTTTTTTTAAACTCATTTATAATTTTAAGGCTGAATTTTCTTAATAAAATTCCACAACAAGTTCTTTTTTTCAAATAAAAATTTCATGGGCACTGATTATTTTTATAAAAAAAAATTGCCTCATAGAGTCCACGTGACTTATAAATAATGTGGCACTAAAACATTTTAAATATAAATGTCACGTATATTTTTTGGCCAGAACATCTCACCGTTGGCACTTAAATGATTATTTTTTCTTCGATTTGCTACTTAAGTGATCAAAAAAAAAATATTGGCACTAAAATGAGCGATGTACACAATATTTAGTACTTGAGGTGTCCTTTCATCTATTTCTAGGGATGTTTTTCATAATCTACAAAATTTAGTTAGATTTGTGATCCCTTTTAAATAATAAATGTTTTAACCATTAAAAAGGTCCAATTTCTTTTGACTGACTATATTTAAATAGCATAGAGTTGTAAATGGTGGTTTAATGACGGTTTTCATTTTAAGTGCTATTGACCGAAAATAATACATGGTTCATTAAAACTAAGTCAAATTGTCATAATAACTTGGTTATGGGCAATATAGGTTGAAAGACAAAAAGGGGAATCTCTGCTTGAAAAATAGTGAAACTATGAATTGATGATCAACTGTCTGCACAAGTTGCACTTATGGTACAGGACTTTACCTTATAAGGGATTGGCCTTTATCTTTTGTTCTAGTAACGAGTGACGAATACAGAAATCTACCACCAACCAAAACTAGACTAGTGTCGCTAATACTTCTGCATAAACATAGACTTCTAAAGAGTAACTCGATTATTCATGACAGCGAACAAAACCTTACTAAGGTTCCCTTCGTTTTGTTGAAAATGAGTGATTTAAAAAATATTTTCCTAATAATAATCGCTCATAATGCTTAAAAAAGTGAATGAACAATAATTATTTTCATTGTCCTCCAAAAGTTTTAATATAAAATTGTTATCGATAATAAATACGTTTTTTATTGGCTAATTATTTTAAAGCAATCCAAGAGATCATTTTTAGAAAATATTTTATAAACCACTCATTTTTCGTGAAACAAATTAAGAAGCTTGAAAAGAATTTCGTTTTTTTTTTTTTGTTGATAACCCTGGTATTTGTACTTTTCAATCTCAACTAGTTACCATGATGCACACAAATCATCTCATCGACGTGCATTAAGAAAACACTACACCCAAGTGGTGGCGAATGTTGCCCCAATGTTTCGCATCTAGACATTGTGAAAAAGAGTGTCGATGGTATAAAAAAGTATTTAATATTTTTCTTTTTTGCAACATGTTGATGTGGCTTCTTAATGCATGTCGATGAGATGATTTGCATGCATCCATATACTAGTTTAGTTTGAATTAAACTCTTGTATGTCGCGATTCAAATCAGAAATATCTCCTCGATTGGTTCGGGACTCTCGTTGCTTATGTTTCAAGAGAGATGGCTACCAATTTTTACAATCGCAGAGAGTAAGAAAGGTCATAATGGGATGAAAAGTTGGACGTGTCCACTCATCATCACCAGGCTTATTTGACGAAGTCCTCCTCTCGTTTTGGTTCGAGTTCCACAAAGTAAAGGCCGAAGCAAAATCCACCAGAAAACAAAACTTATGTATTCAACTTGGTCTTTTAAGAACATCACAAAGTGGCCTGTAGAAAAATGGATCGACTCTTTAGAATCGTATTTAGCAAATTAATCATCCAATTTCAATTTTTTGTCTCATCATACGTGACGATAATACCAGAGAAAATCGAATGGCTGTATCCCCCCTCTAAGATATGGTTTGATCGTGATATTTTTGTTGGTCTTAATAGTCCCAAATGGTAGGTGAAGTGACGAGCTATTCGACTTCATGGTCATGGCATGTAGTATATGGGAACAAAGAGTATATTGGAGGACCCAATAGTTATTGAGGTCGAAGAAATGTTCTCACCTGGCATATGATGCCATAAATTGCTTTATTTCATATTGTAGAATCGTTTGGATATACAAAATATACTCAATACTTTACTTCTTTCTTTCTTTTTTTCCTTTTAAATTCATGGCCATACCCATTTTTTCTTTTCATAGTATATGTTATCGTAATCGTCCGCCGGTGAATCTAATTTGACGTCATCGCATCGTCTTTTCAAAACCCAAAAAAAGAAAGAAAAAAAAGAGAGAGGTTTTGAATTGGCAATTTTTTGTATTTTTCGTATTAATACAAATAAAAGAAGCAAAAAGTACATTGTAGAGAGTAATATCACATTGTAGAGATTTAGATATTACTAAGATCTCATTTTTGCAAAAGGACGGGTAACATTAAACAAGGGTTTGTCGTGAATTGCGAGCAAAGATAAGCATTTTGAAGAGAAAGAATCAAAATAAGCCGAGGGGAATCGCTTCGTGCGTGAAACGTGATACATTCGAAATCAGAAAACACTCACCACTGTCTCCTCTTGGGGGCCACCTCGGTTCCCATTCCTCTCTCTTGAGTCCCCATCAACATTGCCATCATCTCTCTCTCTCTCCTCAATGTTCGATTACCTCCCTCCCAACACCTCTTCAAACGATAAGATGATTCGAACGACAATGCACGGGAAATTTTCAATACCAAAATCCCAAGCATTAGGTATAAAATTTTCATGTAAGATCTCACCAAATTATAAACAATGTGTATTTCGTTAAGAATTACTCCAAGCACCGAGCAATTAGAGAGCTGAGAAGGGAGGCGGCCTTTGCTAGCTCCCTGAGAATATCATTGCAACACATTGTATACGGATCTACGATATTTTTCCTTCTTCTTTTTTTTAATCGGTACAGAGTGAAAACATATTAAGTCTCTTTAGCCAAACCGACAAAAATGAGGAAAATTCCACAAAAAAGATCCTAAACTTCTTGTATTTATGTCAATTCAATCTTAAATTTTTATATTGTGCTAATTGAGTTTTCAACCTTTTCACATTTCTTAATTGAGTCAATCTTGCCAATTTTATAAACAAATAAATAAAATGTTGATGTGACGATTCAATCAGCGCCAATCATCTTATGTGGCGTACTGGTGCTAATGGGAAACGTAGGGACAACTTTTTTAAAAATTTATTTTTTCTAATTTTTTTTCTTTTTTAATTTCCTTTTTCGACGTTCAGGAAAGGGACAACCTTGCCTGGACAAGGGTTGCCTCACCTACAGCTGGACGAACGGTCGATAGCCAACCCTTGTTACAATAAAAAAAAAAAGTAAAGAAAAGAAAAGAAAGAAAAAAACAGAAAAAAAATTATTAAAAAAAGTTCAAAAAATTGTTAATAGATTATTAAAAATGTCCACATCAGCGCCGACATGCTATATAAGATGCTTGACATCCACTTAGCAATTTCCGATCAAAAATAACCGGATGGACTCAGTTAGGAAAACATTAAAAAAAAATGTATCATTCAGTTGGCACAATTGAAATATTTAAGATCGAATTGGCATAAATGTACTTGGTTTAGAACTTTTTTTTTAATTAATTTTTCCGACAAAAATGAAGTTAGCTCGCTATGAATGGGGGGAGAGAAGTCGTTAGTGAGGAGGAAGATGTCGGTTTCTTGTTATGCCAATTGTTAACATCATTGTTATCTATTTATTTTACTTTTATTTTGGTGCTTGTGCTTTGTGATTTTATATCTCTAGTGCTTTCGGTGAAAATGATTCCATCTGTGTTGTGCCTGGGAGAAACCTTTCGAGAGTACTTCGACGTTCCTTTCCTTATTACTTCCAATGGGAACTACAAGCCTTAGCATTTAGCAATATTCTGAGGTGGGATAAAGCTATGAACTTTGAAGTATCAAGAGATCTTCCATCAATTCAGCAGATGAATGCTAGCATGAAGACGGCCGAGATGAGATCAATTGCAGCCAGAAAGATGGAAGAAGCAGCTGGGGCTGCAAAAGGCAGTTGCACTTGCTGAATGAATTCCCCTCCTGGAATTAGGGTTTCCATTTCAGATCAATTCGGCCGAACAAAAGAGCAAAAAAAAAACCAAAGTCGCTTTGGCCCTTTTTGTGCCACGTCAGTCGAAGATTGTCCATGTTGGATTCGAATTTCCTTTAAAAGAGTCACGCTGGAATCTAAATTTTGATTTTAAAAGCCAGTAAGACACGAATAGCCAGAATAGTTACTTAGGTGATAGATTTTCCACCAATGCGGCACTCAAGCAATCAGAAAAAAAAAAGTTAGTAACTATCATACTTAAGTTATGGCATTTGTGTCGATCTTTTTCCGAAGAAAGTTGATAAATCATGCTAATTTTGGTTCATAATCTCTCTAAAGAGTTAGTAGAAGTTATGCAAATGAGAATCAGTAATTTCTAAATTACTTAATTGAGTTCATAATTTCATGAGAAATATTGGTAACAGTCATCAACAATTATTCGAAAAACTTTATGTCGGTCACTTTTTTACCAATAATTTCTTGACATTAACTAGCACAATTAATTTACCAGCACGTAGAAGATCCTCTATTTTTTAGCCATGGAACGTAGAATTCTGCCATAAATATATCAATTTCTTTGATTTACAACATGTAATCGTGCCTTTTAAGGAGGGTCTCTGTAAATACAATTTTTGGTGGATGAAATGGTACCACTCTAGTTTAAATCCGCACTACTTTTAGGACCTGTTTGGTGACAATTATGTTCTTGAGATAATTTCTAATGATTTTTTTTTCTAATTCTATGATCGGGAACAGAGAAGCAAATTTTTCTTCCTTCTTGTTTCTATTCCAAATTTTTTCCTACCTATTGATCAGTTTTCGAAAACAGAAAAATTAACATTAGTTAATTTTCTGTTTTCGAAAACTGATCAATAGGTAGGGAACCAATTTGGAATAGAAACAAGAAGGAAAAAAATTTGCTTCTCTGTTCCCGATCATAGAATTAAAAAAAAAATCATTAGAAATTATTCTCAAGACATAATTGTCACCAAACAGTCCTAAAATAGTGCGGATTTAACTTATAGTGGTACCATTTCATCCACCAAAAATTGTATTTACAGAGACCCTCCTTAAAAGGCACGATTACATGTTGTAAATCAAAGAAATTGATATATTTATGGCAGAATTCTACGTTCCATGGCTAAAAAATAGAGGATCTTCTACGTGCTGGTAAATTTAATTTGTGCTAGTTAATGTCAAGAAATTATTGGTAAAAAAGTGACCGACAATAAGTTTTTCGATAACTTGTTGATGACTTACCAATATTTCTCATGAAATTATGAACTCAATTAAGTAATTTAGAAATTACTGATTCTCATTTGCATAACTTCTACTAACTCTTTAGAGAGATTATGAACCAAAATTAGCATGATTTATCAACTTTCTTCGAAAAGATCGACACAAATGCCATAACTTAAGTATGATAGTTACTAACTTTTCTTTTTCTTGATTGCTTGAGTGCCGCATTGGTGGAAAATCTATCACCTAAGTAACTATTCTGGCTATTCGTGTCTTACGTGGCTTTTAAAATCAAAATTTAGATTCCAGCGTGACTCTTTTAAAGGAAATTCGAATCCAACATGGACAATCTTCGACTGACGTGGCACAAAAGGGCCAAAGCGACTTTGTTTTTTTTTTTGCTCTTTTGTTCGGCCGAATTGATCTGAAATGGAAACCCTAATTCCAGGAGGGGAATTCATCTCAGCAAGTGCAACTGCCTTTTGCAGCCCCAGCTGCTTCTTCCATCTTTCTGGCTGCAATTGATCTCATCTCGGCCGTCTTCATGCTAGCATTCATCTGCTGAATTGATGAAGATCTCTTGATACTTCAAAGTTCATAGCTTTATCCCACCTCAGAATATTGCTAAATGCTAAGGCTTGTAGTTCCCATCTGGAAGTAATAAGGAAAGGAACGTCGAAGTACTCTCGAAAGGTTTCTCCCAGGCACAACACAGATGGAATCATTTTCACCGAAAGCACTAGAGATATAAAATCACAAAGCACAAGCACCAAAATAAAAGTAAATAAATAGATAACAATGATGTTAACAATTGCATAACAAGAAACCGACATCTTCCTCCTCACTAACGACTTCTCCTCCCCCCATTCATAGCGAGCTGACTTCATTTTTGTCGGAAAATTAATTAAAAAAAAAGTTCTAAACCAAGTACATTTATGCCAATTCGATCTTAAATATTTCAATTGTCCAACTGAATGATACATTTTTTTTAATGTTTTCCTAACTGAGTCCATCCGGTTATTTTTGATCGGAAATTGCTAATGTGGATGTCAAGCATCTTATATAGCATGGTCGGCGCTGATGTGGACATTTTTAATAATCTATTAACAATTTTTTGAACTTTTTTTAATAATTTTTTTTCTGTTTTTTTCTTTCTTTTCTTTTCTTTACTTTTTTTTTTTATTGTCAACAAGGGTTGGCTATCGACCTTCGTCCAGCTGTAGGTGAGGCAACCCTTGTCCAGGCAAGGTTGTCCTTTCCTGAACGTCGCAAAAAGGAAATTAAAAAAGAAAAAAAATTAGAAAAAATAATTTTTTAAAAAAGTTGTCCCGTTAGCACCAGTACGCCACATAAGATGATTGGCGCTGATTGAATCGTCACATCAACATTTTATTTATTTATTTATCAAAATTGGCAAGATTGACTCAATTAAGAAATGTGAAAAGGTTGAAAACTCAATTAGCACAATATAAAAATTTAAGATTGAATTGACATAAATACAAGAAGTTTAGGATCTTTTTTTTGTGGTAATTTTCCTCATTTTGTCGGTTTGGCTAAAGAGACTTAATATGTTTTCACTCTGTACCGATTAAAAAAAGAAGAAGGAAAAATATCGTAGATCCGTATACAATGTGTTGCAATGATATTCTCAGGGAGCTAGCAAAGGCCGCCTCCCTTCTCAGCTCTTCTAATTGCTCGGTGCTTGGAGTAATTCTTAACGAAAATACACATTTTATAATTTGGTGAGATCTTACATGAAAATTTTATACCTAATGCTTGGATTTTGGTATTGAAAATTTCCCGTGCATTGTCGTTCGAATCATCTTATCGTT
Source organism: Psidium friedrichsthalianum (assembly GCA_019149425.1). Taxonomy (NCBI): domain Eukaryota; kingdom Viridiplantae; phylum Streptophyta; class Magnoliopsida; order Myrtales; family Myrtaceae; genus Psidium; species Psidium friedrichsthalianum. The sequence goes on from JAGVVM010003704.1 coordinate 8,297, forward strand.
TGAAGAGGTGTTGGGAGGGAGGTAATCGAACTATTGAGAGAGAGAGAGAGATGATGGCAATGTTGATGGGGACTCAAGAGAGAGGAATGGGAACCGAGGTGGCCCCCAAGAGAGACAGTGGTGAGTGTTTTCTGATTCGAATGTATCACGTTTCACGCACGAAGCGATTCCCCCTCGGCTTTATTTTGATTCTTTCTCTTCAAAATGCTTATCCTTTGCTCGCAATTCACGACAACCCCTTGTTTAATGTTACCCGTCCTTTTGCAAATGAAGATCTTAGTAATATCTAAATCTCTACAATGTGATATTACTCTCTACAATGTACTTTTTGCTTCTTCTATTTGTATTAATACGAAAATACACAAAATTGCCAATTTCAAAACCTCTCTCTTTTTTTTCTTTCTTTCTTTTTTGGTTTTGAAAAGACGATGCGATGACGTCAAAATTAGATTCACCGGCGGACGATTACTAACATTTATACTATGAAAAGAAAAAAGTGGGTATGGCCATGAAATTTAAAAGGAAAAAAAGAAAGAAAGAAGTAAAGTACCATTATGGCATCGGAGAATATGCCACGTGAGAACTTTCTTCGCCCATGGTTTTCCAAAGAACTATTGGGTCCTCCCAATATACATCTTTGTTCCCATATTACTACATGCCATGACCCATGACTTCGAATAGCTCGTCACTTCACCTACCATTCGGGACTATTAAGACCAACAAAATATCACGATCAAACCATATCTTAGAGGGGGATAAAGCCATTCGATTTTCTCTGGTATTATCGTCACGTATGATGAGACAAAAATTGAAATTGGATGATTAATTTGCTAAATACGATTCTAAAGAGTCGATCCATTTTTTCTACAGGCCACTTTGTGATGTTCTTAAAAGACCAAGTTGAATACATAAGTTTTGTTTTCTGGTGGATTTTGCTTCGGCCTTTACTTTGTGGAACTCGAACCAAAACGAGAGGAGGACTTCGTCAAATAAGCCTGGTGATGATGAGTGGACACGTCCAACTTTTCATCCCATTATGACCTTTCTTATTCTCTCCGATTGTAAAAATTGGTAGCCATCTCTCTTGAACATAAGCAACGAGAGTCCCGAACCAATCGAGGAGATATTTCTGATTTGAATCGCGACATACAAGAGTTTAATTCAAACTAAACTAGTATATGGATGCATGCAAATCATCTCATCGACATGCATTAAGAAGCCACATCAACATGTTGCAAAAAGAAAAATATTAAATACTTTCTTATACCATCGACACTCTTTTTCACAATGTCTAGATGCGAAACATTGGGGCAACATTCGCCACCACTTGGGTGTAGTGTTTTCTTAATGCACGTCGATGAGATGATTTGTGTGCATCATGGTAACTAGTTGAGATTGAAAAGTACAAATACCCAGGGTTATCAACAAAAAAAAAAAACGAAATTCTTTTCAAGCTTCTTTTGTTTCACGAAAAATGAGTGGTTTATAAAATATTTTTCTAAAAATGATCTCTTGGATTGCTTAAAATAATTAGCCAATAAAAAACGTATTTATTATCGATAACAATTTATATATAAAACTTTTGGAGGACAATGAAAATAATTATTGTTCATTCACTTTTTTAAGCATTATGAGCGATTATTATTAGGAAAATATTTTTTAAATCACTCATTTTCAACAAAACGAAGGGAACCTTAGTAAGGTTTTGTTCGCTGTCATGAATAATCGAGTTACTCTTTAGAAGTCTATGTTTTATGCAGAAGTATTAGCGACACTAGTCTAGTTTTGGTTGGTGGTAGATTTCTGTATTCGTCACTCGTTACTAGAACAAAAGATAAAGGCCAATCCCTTATAAGGTAAAGTCCTGTACCATAAGTGCCAACTTGTGCAGACAGTTGATCATCAATTCATAGTTTCATTCTATTTTTCAAGCAGAGATTCCCCTTTTTGTCTTTCAACCTATATTGCCCCATAACCAAGTTATTATGACAATTTGACTTAGTTTTTAATGAACCATGTATTATTTTCGGTCAATAGCACTTAAAATGAGAACCGTCATTAACCACCATTTACAACTCTATGCTATTTAAATATAGTCAGTCAAAAGAAATTGGACCTTTTTAATGGTTAAAACATTTATTATTTTAAAAGGGATCACCAATCTAACTAAATTTTGTAGATTATGAGAAACATCCCTAGAAATAGATGAAAGGGCACCTCAAGTACTAATATTTGTGTACATCGCTCATTTTAGTGCCAATATTTTTTTTTTGGATCACTTAAGTAGCAAATCGAAGAAAAAATAATCATTTAAGTGCCAACGGTGAGATGTTCTGGCCAAAAATATACGTGACATTTATATTTAAAATGTTTTAGTGCCACATTATTTATAAGTCCACGTGGACTCTATGAGGCAATTTTTTTTTATAAAAATAATCAGTGCCCATGAAATTTTTATTTGAAAAAAAGACCTTGTGGCAATTTTTATTAAGAAAATTCAGCCTTAAAATTATAAATGAGTTTAAAAAAAAACTGGCAGCGGTCAGCCCTTGCGCCCACCATCGCCGGCAATTGAGGGCTGGTCAGCGGGGGTTACTGAGCCCCCGCCAGTGGCCAGTGACCCCCGTCGACCAATAGAGAGAGCCCCTCGCCCAGATCTGGGCCATCCTTGCTTAACACCGTTGTACATGGCCTCCGGGCCATGCCCTCTCTCGGCTATGTTCTTTCGGTCGAAGCGGGTTGAGGGCTGTGCAGTAGTTCGCCTGGCGTCTCGTTGGACTTGTTCAGCAAAGGTAATGTCGGAAGCCCCCTTACTCTTGCCTTGTTCCCAGTAAGACGTTGGAGCTCGTTCTTTTCTGTTCATGTTCCCGTCGAACCTGATTAAGTTGGTTTTATTGATGTTGAGTATTGCTCTCTGATCCTCTTTGATTCTGGACGTGAATTCCACTTCCGGTTCCGTAATTTCCTTCTCCTTAACCCATTGCACGCCACCTATTCGACAAAAGTCCTGAACCAAGTTCGTACATTCGTGTCTCCGGTTTTGCTCCATCCCGAGTATATAAAAGTATGGAAAAGTTCCAAAAAAAAGACCGAAATCTTATCAGATTCACAAATAAGGATCGTAAGTGAATTTTATTTTAAATAAGGGTAGGAAGTGCTTTTATTATTTTCAAACAAGTCCCTAAAGTGAATGTTCTTTTAAATAAGAAAAAAAGGGCCTAAAGTAGCCATAAAATTTCAAAAAAATGCTTAATTTCAAGGGAATTTTCATCTTTTTCCTTATTAGATTTTTTATTAGAATTTTTTTTTTTTTTTAAAAATTAAGAAAAAAATAGATAGGCGGGAGGGCTGCCCCTCTTGCTTGGGGCCGCTGGGCCATCGCTACTAGGGGGGTTGGTGGGGGTGGCGAAGGCTGGCGAGGTCGCTGGCGCCTCAATGGGGGTCGGCGACCCCGCCAACCAAATCTGGGTGGGGGTCGCCAACCCTCGCCGACCTTTGCCAACCCCCACCAACAGTGGGTTGACGACCACAGGTGGGAGGATTGCCGCTCTCGCTTGTGTGTGTGTGTGTTTTTTTTAAAAAATTTTTCAATTGTTTTTTAATTTTTGAAAAAAAAGAAAAAATACATAAAAAAATCAAAACGAAAAATGACGAAAATTCCCTTTAGGCCATATCCTTTTATGAAACTCTATAGCCACATCAGGCCCTTATTTGAAACAAGGTTTACTTAGGATCCTTATTTGAGAATCTGAGAGGATTTTGGGCATTTTTTTGGATTTTTACCTAAAAGCATTGGTTGAATGATAGGGAGATTTCTTTGATTTTTAAGTAGTTGGATTAAATCTGATCATGTTCTTTTTATTTTTTCAGTACAAATAAGTGAGTAAATTTTGATGTTTTTGCATATGAAAGTGATGGAGATTGCATTATTATTTTGCAGATACAAATGCTGAAGTCCTGATGCTTTTTTAGCTATTTTGAATTTTTTGAGTTTATTTTTTATTTTTTAGCTTTTTTAATTTTTTAATATCATGTGGAATTTTATTATTATTAATTTTGGCCTTGCTTACTAGGATCCTCTTACGAGCCATCTAAGATTTCCGGCGACACTCATCGAAGTTGGCAATCAAATAATCACTTTTTTAAAAATTGGCAGTTAAGTGATCCAAAAAATATATTGACACCAAAGCGAATGTCTTACACAAATATTGCCACTTGAGGTGTCATTCTGTCCCTAAAAAATGTTAATGGAATAATAAATGAAGCTGCTAGTCTAATAGTTTGATAGTATTGCCAATTATTTCTAACTACACGATCTTCCAATCACTGAATTCTATATACAAAACACGCGGTAATGGTGTGTGGATTTATTGTTGAGATTGTTCCATCTTGACAGTACTGTCGGTAAAGCATTTTTCAGTAATAAACTTGTGTGAAAATCATTTTTGGTATATAATAAAATAATTTTTAGAGTACATGGTGGAAAATACACAATGAAAAATGCCATATCATGAGAATGAGCAAAATTATCTGAGGAATTATATAAGACCGGTTTATAATTAAATCATTCGATCTTGGCTTTAGCATTAACATTCCTATTGAAACGTGAGACACTATAAAAGCACGTGCTCACTAGTGAAGTAGCCATTGCAGGACAAATATTCGCTTGGCTGGTTAATCAGCAAAATTCACATGCTGATAATGGACATGTTAGGTTATCCGGTCATTCCTTGCCTGACATAGACATCTGCTAGGCAGCTTGTGATGATAATTTAGTGTATGGTTTACTGTCTATGCTGTCTGTCTCTAGGGTGGCTGGTGTCCTTTTTCCCTTTCACGTGTCTTGGTTCTTAACGTGTTCATCTCTTTTTTGAATTCAGAATATTGGAAGATGTGAAATATCAACTTAGAGAACTATGTTCAAGAAGCCATCGAGAAGAAACTGACATTTTGAGTTGCCAACAGATGTCCATTGAAGTGCACATGTATGCTTTCATCTGTCCAGCAGTTCCAGGTAGTATTGTCATTTCAAAAGATGTAGCTGTGGTCTAAGCCCGATCCTGAATGGTGTCTCATGCATCGTTGATTGCGATGTCAGTCGCCTTTTATTTTTTAGGGTCCATAACCGGGCTTGATTCAGTCACAAATCAACCTTTCAAGGTAAAGCAATCCATTACTTTGCTTCGTGTTCCTTCTAGTTGATATTGCATGAGACAGTGGTTTTCTACTAGCATTATGAAGCCAGTAACTTATCTCATCTATGTGAGACACAATTTGCAGCCTTACGGAGACATTATGCAGTTTTGCAGAGACTGAGCTTGTAGCAATTTTTCCACAAGTTCTGCTGAATGTATGCAATATGCTTTTGGAGTCCTAGCCACTGTTTAGAGAATCCCAAATTGCATATCTTTCTTGCCCATTGAATCAAAGAATGTACTGACAACAGCCTTTAAATCACATACCTAGCATATTATGTTGCTCAGGCATTATATACCTTAGTCAATGTATCCAAAAAGGTTCCAAATTGAATTCAACGCCACAACAATCTGAAATTTTCAGATGTAGCGACAATACTATCTCTATCGAGTAAAGCCACCATGCAACCAATACAGACAAATACAATACAGGACATCGAATGCCAAAAAGCCAGAGCCAATAACACATGTTGTCAGAGAATGACAGGCACAAAGCTTAATTCAGCCGATAGTAAGGGTACACGGTGCTGGTAAGCAGCAAGAGGATGATGGCGGCAAAGAGAGAGAGGCATGACCACAGATTGCTGAAATGTTCGCGGATGAGGATTCTCCACCAGACATGGTACTTGCTTTCCTAGTACTGCACAATACTAATTCGCCCCCTGGATTTCCTCGTACAAGTAGCCCGGATCGAGATCGTGAATGACCTCTCTGCACCTCATGAACAGCTTCGCCACGTCGTCCCCGTTTCTTATGTTATTGATGATCCCGTGCTTGTGGAGAACCTGAATGTCCCTGAGGCTATTGACCAAACTGTTCCAGAATATGAACTAACTCCTGCAGAAGGGCTCCGGGTGGTTGACGCTCTGTTCGTACGCAACGATGTTCAGAAGGACAGAGATGTTGCTGTTGTCGAGGGACAACGTAGGGACCCGTAAAGTGCCCTGACCGAACTCGATGTCCAGTAAGTGGCCCTTCTTCTTCTCGAATTGCACGCCCGTCTCTTCCAGCTCCGATGCGAAGTGTAGGACCATACTGCGATCGGCAAACTTGAATAGATTATCCATCTTCGCGCGGACTTTGTCACTCACCGATTGGAGGAAGGTGGAGTGAAAAAAGTGGAGCAGATGAGCCTTGGGTCTTCCAACGTCCAACTCAGGGGCAGCATAGCGTCCGTGTAACAATTGTTGGAAGAAGGTGACGGCGAGTACTTCCAGCGGCACGGCTTGTTGATGATCAATGTTGTTCTTCTGGTTGATCACCTCGTACAGTTTCTCGAGAACGAACAACGGTAGTTGGTTCTCCAGCAATACAAGGTCGTGTCAAGGATTGTCAGAATCTGGGGATTCATGATAATAGGATCGTCATTAATTGCCGACCGAGAGATTCGCAATTTAAATTGACCAATGATTTAAGCTCACGACTAACAGGAGTTTAATCAATCCTAATTTAGCAAGCATTTTAAGCTTCTAATGGATAATAAGTTGTAGATGGACCATAATTAATTTATTTAAAAAAGTTATGCTGATAACAGAATGATATCGTTTAACATTTGAATGATGTTCTATCCTCCCGTGGAGAAGGTCATAGTTAATACAAAATAGTTCGACCACGAAGCAACCATCGACCACCATCTTCGGCACAAAGTCAATGCGATCAAAATTCACCGAATAGCAAGCCTTAATTTCCCGCTTCAATGTCCACATGGCTTCTGTAAGGCCATCCAAAAGCACAGCTTTCGCAATCTGACCACTGTCGTCATCTTCTTTATGTTCGCCATCATCGGACACTCCCTCCCCTTCAGTCGTCCTCTGCATATTTTTGTCTCTTGTATGCCGCTCTAAGTTCCCTTCCAGAAGGCGGTTTAGAAACTGCATCTTGTGCTCTTTCATGACCCGCAATCTAGATGAGGATCCCTCCCATTCCCATAGCTTATGGAAGGGACCGATGCCTATCATTTCAGGATCGAATGCATTATTGTGAACTCCATGCAAGTTGCTAGGGACTCTGACGATGGTCTGCCGACTCTCCGCATCGGGAGGGAGCCCTCGGTTGAAGAGGTTCTCGATCTCGATGACCCACGATGGAGTCCTAGGCTCGCTGTCATCGCCTCGATCCATTGTGGGGAGAATATAAAGCCCAAAAGAAACAGAGAAATTCTAGGTGGAATCAAAGGTTCGGGTACGAGTGGAGATGGAACTTTGGTTCCCAAAGACACATATGTGCAAGTGTTTAATTACGGATCGCTTCGGAGAGATCCCGCTTTTTAGAAGTGATGGTTGGGTTTCTTGCCCAAGGCTGACGAGGGTTCACAAGCCCTTGTAGGGGCTGACCCAATAGGGAGGAACAAAAAAATGAGCTTATTGGCCAATGTTAACAATATGTTGCTATTGGCCCAACCGTTATAAAAATTGATACAAAAAAAAAAGCATGTGTTGACCAACTAAATAGGCTTTTTTTTTGCATAAATATGCACAAGAGAATAAGATGTGACCACTATTGGGAATTTTTTATAACATCCTTATCCCACCATCGCTTAGGAGGGGATCCCGGGCTGGCTTATAAGGCTGGGCTTGCCTTTAACTCTCAAACGCGTTTTCCGGGGGTTGTATGGGCGACCTCAGAGGAACAAAACCGTGAGGACTGTGTGTCCAAAGCGGACAATATCTTGCGAGGGCGGGCCCAGGCCGTTTATAAATTAGTATCAGAGCCGACTCCCGACAGCATTGTGTGGACCGCAGTGGGCGCTCGCTGGTGCACGCGTTGCACAGCGGGGACGCTGTCCGCTGAGGGGGGAGTTTGTGACAATCCCTTGTCCCACATCGCTTAGGGAGGGGATCCCGGGCTGGTTATAAGGCTGGGGCTTGCCTTTAACTCTCAAGACGCGTTTTCCGGAGGTTGTATGGCGACCCTCGGGAGAACAAAACCGTGAGGACTGTGTGTCCAAAGCGGACAATCTTGCGAGTGGCGGCCCAGGCCGTTATACATATGCAAGTGTTTTGAGACGTTATATAATTAGTGGAGTTTTTCGCTTCGGGGAAGATGATCGTTGATTTTTCAGCCAAGTGACAATGGCGGCAAGGTTTCGCAAGGGCAGGGTTCACAGGCCCTTGCCCCAAAGGCTGACAAGGGTTCACAAGCCCTTGGCTAGGGGCTGGCGATGTCACCAATAGCCTCCTATAGGTCCAAAACCTTTAAAAAATAGAAAAATTTATTAATGCCATGTTATTGTCGATGGTGTCAAATGAACTAAATTGGCACAAACACAAAAAGTTTAGAAGTGCATTGATACAAAAAAAAATTTATAACTGAATTGACACAACTACAATAGATTTAAATTTTTTTTTTGTATAAATATCCTCAAGAGAATAAGATAAAGAAATCTCACTATTGGGAATTTAACTTATAAAAACGCTTAATTGCGCCTATGCTTGTTGGGTTCAACGAATGGGGCCTCAATCCTTAGTTTTTCTCTGGACAGCGACTGCTGACTCACTCAGTCCATTTCCGTCCGTAGTACGAGCCCAAACCTACCATTCTTCACTGCGAATTGGTTCACACCGGAACATAATTAGTTGGCTGAACAGAGTGTCAAACTTGACAGCTTAGTTTCATCTGACATTTTGTCTGTGACCTCCACGTTCACCTTCGATTATAAGTCTGCTATCCCACCCTGTTTGTGAATCACTTCCTTGGTCGATTCGTATATCCTCAAGCTGCAACCGAGCACCCATGCAAACGTTGTCCAACACAAAAGCATCGAAAGCGAAGAATGGGTCCCCTCAAAACCAAGTTAAACCCTGCCCTGAAGAAAAGACCTGCCTCAAAGCCCTCTTGTGCTCTAGCTATCAAGTTTTCCCAAGGATCCTGCACGCCGCCGTCGAGCTCGACCTCTTCGGGATCATAGCCCGGGCCGGCCCTGGAGCCTACGTGTCGCCTGCCGAGGTGGTCGCCCACCTCCCAACCCCAGAGCCCCGAGTCGGCCGAGATCATCGACCGGGTCCTCCGTTGCCTCGCGAGCCACTCGCTCCTCACGTACAAGTCCGAGACGTTCGACGAGGGGAGGACCGTAGAGAGGCGGTATGCGATATCGCCGGCGGGTAAGTACTACGTCAACGACGAGGATGGTGCTCCTCGGCTCCCTCTCTCTCTTCGCATTCCACCGAGCCACCATTGACGTCTGGTGAGTGGAATTTCCGTTGCCGACCTTGGCCTGATATCGGAATATTATTTAGTTCCTCTAGTTGTGTGATTAAACAGTGAATGGAGTCTTAATTCCTTGATCAGATTGAGCAATTAATTGAATCAAACAAATCCTACTTCCCTTTTTTTTTTTGCAACTGTAGGCTCCAAGTCAAGGAAGCAATCCTCGGAGGAGGCAACTTGTTCCAGAAGGTTCATGGCAAGACCATATTCCAGTACATGAAGGAGGACTCATCCCTGAACAAGTACTTCAACAACGCGATGGCCGATCTCTCTGCGGTGCAGACGAGGAAGATCCTCGAGTCTACCACGGGTTCGACGGATCTCGACACTGGTTGACGTTGGTGGTGGAAAAGGCACTACCCTTAACATGATCGTCTCGAAGTACCCCTTGATCAAGGGCATCAACTTCGATCTACCCCAAGTCATCGAACACGCTCCTTCTTATCCCGGTACATTTATCATCACATGCTTCCCTGGCTTAGTCGCATTTATTTTGGTTCGCACTATTTAGCACGAAATCACGTAAATTGGAGGCCTTTTCGTCCCCGAATTAGGCCTCTAATAACTTTTGGTAACAATCGCCTGCAGGCGTGGAGCACGTCGGAGGGGATATGTTCGCAAGCGTCCCGAGGGCGACGCGATCATGATTAAGGCAAGCTAATTGAAACCTTCCCTTGAATTATACTGACCGAACTGAAGCTGGTTCCGTGAACTGTGTCCTAACTTCGTGTAACTCCGCGAATCGGCAGGGCACGTGCCACAATTGGAGCGACGAGTCGTGTGTAAAGTTCTTGAAGAAACTGCTACAAGGCTCTACCGGCAACGGGAGGTGATCGTGATGGACTTAATCATGCCGGACGAGCCGGAGGAGACGATGGCATCTCGGTACGTGTCGATGCTCGACAACGCCATGTTGATTCAGCCAGGGGGGAAGGAGAGGACCGAGAAGCAGTTCGAGTACTTGTGCAAAGGAGCTGGATTTACGGGCTTATAAGGTCGCTGCTCGAGCTGTGTCCGCATGGGGAGTGATCGAGTTCACCAAGTGATTGAACGAACTCGATCTGTCTTATGTCTTCTTTGTCCGGGTGGGTCTTTCTTATGCTCGAGAAGCAACTAGACATTGTGGAATTCAGTGAATAAAAATGCCCTTTTTCTTAATAAGCAATTTAACAGTGTTTGTGAATTGAACGCAAAAAAATGTCAACATGACTATTTACTCGCAAACAATTTTATGCACCCATTGGATGGTATATGAATTATCAAACTTATGCATATAAGAACAAATAAAAATTCGATCGCTTGATTAGGACCGCGACCTGCTCGAGTAAACTTTTTGCATATTGGAGCTCGACTCGGTTATGTAGTTGAGCTACCTAGTCTAACTTGACTTTAGAATCAAGCAAAATTTGGGCAATTCACCGTTGAAACCGCAAACAGCCGGCGAACGCTGCCTCTTCTCCACTCTTCTAATTGCTGGACTCCGTTATGCTAACAAAGGAAGGATATGGTTTGACATTTGAACGATGCTCTACCCTCCCATGGAGAAATCATAGTTAATGCAAAATATTCAACCC
>JAGVVM010003705.1:0-28741 GCA_019149425.1 Psidium friedrichsthalianum
CCTAGTGGACAATAAAATGAATACATACAAGTAAATTTAGGGTAAGACAATACATTCTCTCCTGAAAGGCAACTTCATGGCTGCCATCATTCAATCTCTTAGCATTAGCAAATTGGCAAAGAAGAAATCCATATGTTACCTTAAAAGATGTCTTTCTAGACACAAATTGGATATGAATCGAAAATAAGGAGCAAGGATAGAATTTGAAATTGGAAGTGAATATATCGTTTATGGTAGCTTCATAGTTTCTTATAACTATTTCTCGATAGGTCATTCAATATGGATAACATCGCAAATCAAGAAATATGACTAGAAAATATTCTTTAAATCAGATTGTGTGAAAAATATTGATCCTTTATGGTATTAAACAATTATTAAACTTTCCTCATTCGATCTCTAACATTGAAAAAAATTGGTAAAAGATTGACATCCATTGCTTTACCTTAAACCGTGTTTTTTTGGATATCAATTGGATATGGAATCGACCCGATAAGGACGAACGATAGAATTTGAAACTCAAGGCCAGTAAAAGGTATTCATTATTGTAGCTTCAATCTTCTACAACTCATCTCTCGGTAAGTTTTTAATATGGATATGCCCACAATAAGAAAATATGGCCAAAAAAGAGTTTCCTCAAACAGTTGTATGAAAATGTTTATCCTATATGGTATCAACAATTATTAACTTTCTTTTTTAAATGTACGATTAGTTCAGTGCGATTAATGGGTATGTACATTGTAAATTTCTTTCAAAATTGTACGAGAGTATAGTACCCTTTATGGTATTATACAATTCTGAACTTTCCTCATTCGATCTGCTAGCATTGAAAACAAATGATAAAAGGAGGAATATCCATTTGTTTCCTAAAAGATGTTTTTTATTTTGGATACCAATTGGATATGAATCAAACCTGAAAGGCGAAGGATAGAATGAAAACTCAAGAAGTAGAAGTATCCATTTATGGTAACTGAAATCTTCTTCAGCCTTAGACCCCCCAAAAAAAAAAAAAGCTTCTTACAACCTATTTATTGCATGTTATTTTAGAATGGATATCACCCACAAATCATACAATATGGCCAGAAGAAGAATTTCCAAAAAACGGTTGTATGAAATTTTCCCCTTTATGTATCAAACATTATTTGCTTTCTTTTAAATTGTATGAGTGCCCATTTACGGTATTTACAATTATCAACCTTTCTTTCAAATTGTGATGAGATTTATTGCCCCTCGAACATTGAAAAAAAATGAGTAAAAGAGGAAAATCATTTGTTAAGTTAGAAGAGGTCTTTTTTGGATAAAAATTGGATATGAACCACGAATGATAAAGACAAACAAGTAGAATTGAAATTCAAGAAGTAGAATGTATTCATTTATGGTAATTTCAAGTTTCTTTCTTACAACCTATTTATCGACAAGTTATTTATATGAAGATCGCCACGAATTTGAAATATGGTCAGAAAGAGTTCCTCAAATCAGATTGTATGAAATGTTACCTTTTATGGTATACAATTAGTAACTTTCTCTTAAAATGTACGAGTGCATTCATGGTAAATTACAATTATTAATTCTTTCAAATTGTACAGAGGATATTGCCCTTTACGGTATCACAGTATATTAACTTTCCTTGAAATATTGTTATGAGAATGTTTCCCTCAATGATTTTGCCCAATTATCAAATTCCCTTGCTAATCATTAAAAAGGGGGGAGCTATAGTATCTTCCTATTTGCCATGAAGATTGGTATATATAGGAATAAAACAACATTTTCGAAATATGTCGGGGGCAATTGGACCATTTATAATTAAGGAAGCATCTGGCAATGAAATTTTAATTTAACGGAAAACATGACTTTTGGTCTGTCCGCTAATTTGACTGATTTTTAATACTTAATTTCCACATTGTCTCGGAGTCCTCGGGTTGTCAACTAGGAAAGCACAAAGCGAGCAAAGCCAACATGAAAAGACTGAACGAATCCACTTTAGTAACCTTGGATAAATCAAATTATAAGGACGACAAATAGAGAAATAAGTCGTTATCAAAACGAGTGAACAATTATGCTCAATTCGAGGCAAAGAAACTAGGATAAATGCCTTCTCACTTTATCAAAAATGAATTACTAAGGTGGGCATAATGATATATGCATTACTTGACCTGATCGAAGACAAAAGACAATATAAGAAATAGGTTGTGCTTGATTGTCTAAATATAAAATCGGATAGGATAATGACAAGATAGAATTTGTGACATCCAGTGTATTATTTGGTAAATATTCCGATATGACATGGATATAAACACCCCAAATCGAGTTCCCATCTTCTTGGGTCGCGCGGCCTTGGTCATGCGACCCCGGGGGCACCGATGGTGTGACCGGCGAAGAAGAGAGGGAACAGGCAATGATGGTCGCCATGTTCGCCACACACATTTCCCTCTCCCAATGCCTTTGCTTGAGTCCAGTCAAGTCGCCACTTGTAATCCTATGTTGCTATGCTGCCGACGATCGTGTGACCACCGCGACTTTAGTAGTGCAGCCGGCAATAAAGAGAGAGAATAGGTGTTGACGACACCATGCACACCATGGACATTTTTCTCTCCCGCATGCCTTTGCTCGAATCTGGTCAAGCCACCACTTACTCAAACCTTGCAGCCGTCGCCTCATCACGAGTGTCGCCTTCGATTGATGCCTATCGCTACCGTTGGCCTTTTTCCGACACGCACATCTCTGTAATTTCCGGCACCTTTGCTTCAAGCCTCCAACCGCATTGATTTCAAGGGATACATTTCATACACAGCATCTACATATTTCACATGAAAATGTCATACCCAACCTAATCATGTTCTTACAATCTAATTTTCTCCAAAGGAGAATTGGAAAATACGACAAAAGAAAAGCTCCCCCCACCGCACGTGCATGTGATTTCCTCGCCGCGTCCCTCCGGGACAGCGAGAGTATAAAAGAAGAGGAAGATGAGTGAAAGAGCGACTGATCTCTCTCCATTGCACGCGGCGGGAAACGGATCATTTTGGGCAGAGTCCTCCCTCCACAATTCGCTTCAAAACCCTAACCCCGAAATTCTACTCCTCGATTCGTCCCCTCACTTGCATCGGGTTCATACACTCGCAGAGAGAGAGAGAGGGGTCAGAGAGTTCGCATTGACATAGATTCGACGGAGAGAGGAAAATCCACTTCGATTTTGTTGGGGGGTTTGGTCTTCTGGGGAACTTGAGTGGTCGCTCTTCCATGGCTTTTCCGGCCAGACAATCGGAAGCTACGGAAGAGGACACCAACGTTGACGCGCACACGGCGACGCCAGTTCGCTACCTCTCGCTTGACGACGTCTACTCGGCTACGACGCACAACCTGACCGCCAGGGATCCTCCGCCCTCATGTCTAAGAAGATTAAGGCCCGCAAGCTCCCCTCCGTCACCGATCAGTCGGATGGGCCTGAAGTTGAGATCGACCGGGTCGATGACCACCCAATTAATGGGGACTGCAAGGGTAACGACAGTGGCACTCGCGCTTTTCGCAGGCATCACTTGAAAGGTAACGCGCCGCTCCGCGTGTACTCTCGGCGCTCTGCACGACCCATTTGCAATGCGGATAAGCCCTCAACGTTGGATAGATTGATTGCTCGCGCGGAAGCCGCATTGAGATTGCCTATAAAGGCAGAATTTTGTGATGATTTTGAAATGGACGAGGGCATTAATTGCTCTAAATCCAAGTCCGAAATCTCGCCCCACAAGAAGAGGAAATGTGGCAGTGGCGAGCTCGCAAAATTGGGCGTTGGCTCCAGTGACTTGCACAATATGGGTGGACCTCGGTTGAGAGAGAATCGGAAACCTAATAGCAACAGTTACTGTGACCAGCGAAAGAGGAAGAAACGAGACTCTACTGTCGGAGACAACGTTAAAGGTTTGCCCACAAAGAAAAGATGGGTGAGGTTAGTTAAACATAATTTGCCCTCGATGAGGTTAAGTTTTTAAATGTGGGTCGATGACACATAGCAAGTGTTTTTCGGAGTTTGTCTTAGGTTGGGTACTTACTACTGCTATATCGTTATCATCTGGTTAACTTTTTTACACTCGTTCTTGGTCAAATTTGTTGATGGGTTAAGGTTATGGCTTGACCAGGTTGTCTTTAGACGATGCCGATCCCAAAATCTTCATTGGTTTGCAATGCAAGGCAAGTATCTCCTTTTGCCTCGTAATTAAAGCATGTAGCCCGTAATTCAACGGTTCAGATCTTCTATTTGAAAAATTTATAAACTTAAGCATGTATGTCGCAGATTTTTTGGCCATTGGATGCAGACTGGTACATGGGCAGTATTGTGGGGTACGATTCAGAGACAAACAAACATCATGTAGGGTCACTACAGTTCTTGTATAAAAAGTTGTTCAATCACCAGTCTCTGGAATGTGGCATAGGATAGACATTTTCTGATAAGGGTTAAACAACATGCAGGTCAAGTATGAGGATGGAGATAAGGAAGATATAGTTCTTGCAAATGAGAAGATCAAATTTTATTTGTCTCCCAATGAGATGCGGCAGTTGAACCTGAAATACAGCATTAAAAGTATGGATTCTGATGCATGTGATTATGAAGAGATGGTTGTGTTAGCTGCCAGCTTGGATGATTGCCAAGAGCCTGAACCTGGGGATATCGTATGGGCTAAGCTGACTGGTTCGTGCATATTGTTCTCTCCCTTCTTTTAATGCTGTTCTGTGTGCTTATGCTCTTCTGGCACAATAGAAAGTTCGATTAAGACAGATTTGGTACAAATCTGTCTTAGGCATTGTGGATAGGTGAGATGCGTTTCGCACATTGTATCACTGTGATTTTGAGGAACTCCTGGCTTATCTTGAAACCTTGCACTAGTCTTTGACCAAATAAGTTCACCATTACCATTACATTGGATCTGAGTGAAATAGTATTCTCTAGATGAGATTTCTAGAAATGTTTGCATCCTATTGGGATTCCATTATAGCCGAGGTCATATGGATAAAGTGCTGATCTGAGTTTTTACTTTAAATGGTGCTTGGTTTGGCGTAACCTTTAAAAAGCCTTGAAATTCTACTTGAGTTATTGATGTAGCTATACATTATAAGTGTTTTGTTCTTGTGATACAAACAGTGTGCATTTGAACATGGTTTGACAGTCTATTCAGGGTCTCTGTCAATGAAGTTGTTTTATGTGACTGGTCTTATTAGTCAATAGGTACGGTAGGAACGTTGAATCAAATGATTGTGTTAGGAACATTGAAGCTAGTTCATTGAATCTGAACATCTATTACTAGTATTTTGACAAGTGTTTACACCTGTTGTCATCAAGTGTTATTGTGGAAGGTGTTTGGGCTGTTGGTTGTAAACTGTTGGTTTACGTTTTCGATGTTATACCTTAATGATGCCATTGCTGATCTAGCTTGCTTCTTTGCCTTCTAATACTTTGTGTCACTTTTGAGAACACTGAAGCTTGTTCATTGAATCTGAACATTTGTTACTAGTATTTTGACAAGTGTTTACACCTGTTGTCATCAAGTGTTATTTTGGGAAGGTGTTTGGGCGGCTGGTTGTAAAATGTTGGTTTATGTTTTCAATGTTATACCTTAATGATGCTATTACTGATCTAGCTTGTTTCTTTTCCTTTTAATACTTCGTGTCACATTTGAGAACGATGAAGTCTCATTGGTGGACAAGCTTAGGTTTGCATGATCATCGTATTCTTGTACCTTTGCTATCTTTCTATACATTGGATGTTGATTCACTAGTTGGCATATAAACCAATCATATATTTTCTGATAGGTCATGCCATGTGGCCTGGGCTTGTTGTGGACGATTCCCGTATAAGTGCTCATGGGATTTTAAATAAAACTTCTGTTGGCAGATCAGTTTCTGTTCAATTTTTCGGTACCCATGATTTTGCAAGGTTTGGAATTTTATATTCTCAAGGACTATTTTTTCTGTGTCAGATATATATGACTTTGCTCACTGACTAGTCTGTCTGTTATCACTCTGATTTTGCTATTAGCCAGGCTTAAGACAAAGCAGGTTATTTCCTTTCTCAGAGGCCTTCTTTCTTCTTTGCACTTGAAATGCAAGAAACCTCGCTTCGTTAGAGCTCTAGAAGAAGCAAAAACGTGAGTTATTCTCGAAATCTGGTGAAATGTTACACTTGCACCGGTACATTTGAAGTTTTGGTTGATTTTGTTATGAGATGTTTGAGTTTTTGACACGATTGTTGTTGCTGTGCAGATTTTTGTTTGGAATTAAATAGGGTAGACAGATTGCAGGGTTGTTTGAATGTTGTTGCTAATGCATGCTGGGTTGCATGCATCAGTCCATCCATTCATACATACATACTGTAGGTGTTTATCCAACACAAATAGAAGGAAGATAACTTGGGTAAATAAATTAGTCAGTTGATTTTCAGTCAATAAGTCAGACTAATTGTAGAGCGTCTTGATAAAAAAAGGGGTTATTTTGTTAACTACTTGATAAGACTTTACTCCTTTTCAATTGAAATGATCCACATACTTGGGAAACTCTTCCCCTATTTTTTTTTTTTTTGTCATACCAGAAATCATGAAATTTAAGGTGCTTTGGTCAAATGATTTGATATAGTTTTGACTGAACTTGACGCCATTTGATGAGGTTTAAATTTAGTTGGCACAATTCTGGCATTAACTACGCTGTTTTGCTCCAATCAGATATCTGAGTGAACAAAAGCTACCCAGAAGAATGCTTCTGCTTCAGAGTGGCCGTACTACTGATGGTTGTGGAAGTGCTAGTGATGAAGATGGAGAAAGTGGAGATTCGGCTGAAGACTGCATGAGCAATGAAAATGGCCAAAGAAAACTGGAGGGCCTCGTGACCCTTCCATATGTACTGGGAGATCTGCAAGTAATTAGCCTTGGTAAGTGCTACTGCTTCTACAAACATGTTTGGGTTCCTAGTGAAGCGTACTCCTATATTACTTTCTATATTACAAAGCATGACTCATGATAGATGTAGAGTAAGGGATAGTGCCACTGCTCCTGACAACATGTTTAGGTTCCTAGTCAAGCGTACTTCTATATTATGAAGCATGACTCATGATAGATGTAGAGCAATGGATGATGTTGTGGAGTGAATGTATATGAGTTCCAATGCATAATGTTTTTTGTCAATTACTTTAATCATAGCTGGATGAAGTAATGAGTAGGGAAAAGAACAAAAACATACCTCACATTTGACCTAATATCCACCTACATACCTCTACTTTTGCAAATAATTATTTGTCTCCAAGCAAAACCCTACATTGAAAAGACCAAATTGTTTCTCCTTGTAAACACATTTTAGCATCTTGCTTAGGTTTGGTTGGTTTGGTTTTTGATTGATTTTGAGTGTTTTGGGTGAGTGTGAGAATATAGGATTTAGGGACTGGCCTTCTTGGAAAGAAAACTGGTATTTTCATAATTAGGGACACTGGGATAACTGTGAAGGTGCAAGGTGTTATACTAAGATTAAACTCGGTTATCTATTTGGTTTTTCCAAAAGTAGAGGTATGAAAGTGGTCATTTAGTGAAAGGTGTGGTATGCTTTTGGTATTTTACCAAATTTTTATTATCCTCGGAGATTGGATCATACATAGTACTTACAAGCTTTCACCAAGTTTGTTCAGGAAAGATCGTGAGGGACTCAGAATTCTTTCAAGATGGAAAGTACATCTGGCCAGAAGGATATACTGCCGTGAGGAAGTTTACTTCAATTAAGGGTAACATAATTTTTTATCATCTAATAGTTTGGTCATTCTACTTGGCTGCTTAGGTCCCTCATCCTCTAAATCATCTTTCTGAAAAAGACAAGAATTTAGTTGTTCATTTAAAGAAATGTACTTTCTCATAAGAAAACAATAAAGCTTCAACAAGTGAGCTATTGACAGTTGAATCCTAGGTCGCGCATAATGGTTCAATTGAGTATATGGAAGGATAATTCTTGCTTTAGTTTCCAACCTTTATGTTATTTAAAGTCGTCTTGGGCACTAATGGGACTAATCATTACTTCTTCAACGTGTCAAGAGGAATAATGTGACGAGTTAACAAGTGATCCATGAATTTGCCGTTGCTTTGATGGAATTTAACTACTGTTTATTCACCTTCTATTTGAGTTGTTCAGATCCAAGGTTTCGTGCTTCATATAAAATGGAGGTGTTGAGAAACCCAGAGTTGAAGATCCGACCTCTATTTAGAGTAACTTTAGATAGTGGAGAACAGGTACATTGTGTTGGAAAAAGTTGATTTTGAATTTCATTTTAGATTTCTCTATTTTGAAAGGCAATGCTATATGCAATGGTTTTAGTTTTTATTTTGGTTCCAATATTCTATTATCTTGAGCTTGAATTTGCATAATAGTATAGCATAGGCATATTGTGCACACATCTGTGTCTGTAGGAAGAATTAATGCTCTCTGATTGTAGCTGGATTCCGAGATCCATAGCACAAAAGTTGGTCAGTGTTGGGATTGATAGTTGCGCTGCGACAATGTCTTGGATTCCTCATCTCTGGCACAACATACACTTTCATAGAGTATCTTTTTAAATTCGCTGTAATAACCAACGAGAGGCTTGTAAGTGTCTTGTCAAGGATTAGTTTGATATGACAAGCCCAGGAAGATGATTAGCGAATGATCGCCCCTTTCTTTTTACTTACTATTTGTTGATTTGATGATTTACTGCCTCATGGAAGCTCTCCTATGGAGTAACCTCCTTGTAATCTCATGTTACTTATAGCTTTCAGACCACTTATTCGCTTCTTTTCTTTTCTTGCTCTTCCTTTTAGGTGCTAGTTAAATTCAGTGTGTTTTACTAGATTTTGGTGAGTTGACAGAACTTCTATCTGGTCAATGCCCTTGAACCAAAGTTATCCAAGTTTATTGAACTTTTGTGCATACATTGCTGACCAATATTCTGTGCTACCTGTTTTGACATAGCTGGACGATGACTTTAATTAACAGTGCACTGAACAGGTCCTTATTTACCAGCTTGCACACTGTGCTGGTTGTGAAAACATAGGTTTTTAGGTGGTCAAAGTTGACATTGTGGGATAAAGCATGGTGCATTCTAGATAATTTTAATTAAGCTTTCTATGATGATATTGAGGTTGTGTTAATGGATTATGACGGTTGAATTATGCTTACATTGGGTTACATGGATAGTGCAAACGTTACAATTATCAACTGTATAATTGCTTTTGGAGGCCTTAATATGTATCTAGATGTAGCTCATTCCATTTATCATGATAATAAGACTACAACTATCGTTTTTCTAGCCTCATTTTCATTGTTTCCTACCCTATGCATGAGGCAGCTGCTCTTTCACATTAAGATTGGTTCACTGATCTTGCTTTTTACCACCATTAATTGTTTTTATGTGCAAAATGTCCATCCAGCGTGAACTGAATAATTTTTGTTATATCTGCTAGAAGTGTATTCAATATACCTGAAAGAGAGTGTGAGAGATTATAATTAATCGCTGGTTAACATGAGGGATTTAGATATACATTCAGTCACTCACTAACATCAGTGATTTACCAGAAAACATCCGTGATTTAGTTGACAAAAATTTTAAATTTGTACTATCACATCTGTTGGTTTTGGTGTCCTTTCTATGGTGAAGCTTCCACATCCAAACATTTTGAACAGTATTCTCCTTTTCTGACTGGATACCTACTCTATGCCAGAGATATACTTGGTTATTCTCTGTGTCACTCATTGATTCCCTAACCTAATTTACTTGATGTGATGATTGATATTGGCAATATCTATTCCAGTTTAAAGGGTCCACACCGTCAGCCTGCTGGGGTAAGATCTACAAAAGATTAAAGAAGGCGTGTAGCAGTATGGCTGATGGTGCTGATGCTGGTGTGGAAACGATGTTCAGACATGGTTCACATATGTTTGGTTTCTCTAATCCTAAAGTAGCAAAACTTATACAGGTATGCTGTTCCTCTTACTAATGACATTATCTATGTTCGCTCAGTGTTAGAATTTTTCTATTCTGGTTGTTAATTCCTGTTTCTTTATTTTGTATCACAACTGAAATGCGTTTCTGTTTGTATTGACAGTGTTTATCAAAATCCAGACATTTGACAAAGTTCTCTATGAGCAAATTAGCTTCTGGAAAATTTAGAGATTTCCCAGTTGGATATAGACCTGTCCGTGTTGAGTGGAAAGACCTTGACAAATGCAATGTTTGTCATATGGATGAGGTGAACTTTGTTTCTTCATCACGTTTAGGCTTTTGCGGCTTAATGGTTCTTTTTGTGCTACTTTTGGTGGTTCCTCACTTGATAGTGCTATCTATCAATTTAGATATAGTTAATGATTGTCATTATGTGCCTTCTTTTTTGCTGATTAGCTATTTTGTAGGATTAGGGCTTCTTCTATGTTGAGCAAATCTATTTAACGCCTTCTTTCATCGTTACTGGATGATTTTAACACAATGGATACCTGGCTTTAATTTCAGGAGTATGCAAACAATCTTTTCCTCCAGTGTGATAAATGCAGAATGATGGTGAGGACCCAAGTGCACCCTGATCTTTTGACTATG
This sequence comes from Psidium friedrichsthalianum, assembly GCA_019149425.1. Classification (NCBI taxonomy): domain Eukaryota; kingdom Viridiplantae; phylum Streptophyta; class Magnoliopsida; order Myrtales; family Myrtaceae; genus Psidium; species Psidium friedrichsthalianum. The sequence goes on from JAGVVM010003705.1 coordinate 10,580, forward strand.
CATTATTACTAGGGTGTACATGAAGAAGTTTGTGTAGGGTTTGGTGCTAGCCCATGTTCCTGTTCCACTTTTCACCTAATTTGTCCACTTGTTTTCCTGTGTCTTGATATAGTTTGCTATCCTATTTCAGAGCAATCTAGATTTTGTCACCATTTATTTTCTAATTTTATTGACACATTTGTACTATTTGTTCAGGTTCATGCTAAATGCTATGGAGAGTTAGAGCCTGTAGACGGTGTACTATGGTTATGCAATCTATGTCGCCCAGGGGCTCCTGATCCTTTGCCTCCATGCTGTCTTTGCCCAGTTATAGGTACTACTTAGATTTTTGTCCAATATTGCTACTGTTACATGCTAAACTCTGCATTTGGCTTTTGGGTAGGGGGTGCTATGAAACCCACAACTGATGGACGATGGGCTCATTTAGCTTGTGCCATGTGGATACCAGGCTTGTGCTATTTGGATTTTCTCCCCTTCTCATTATGTTTGATCAGTCAAAAGTTTTTGAAAATGAAATTCATGTTTTCATGCAATATGATTGTCTTTTGTTTTAGAAACTTGCTTGTCGGATGTGAAGAGAATGGAGCCTATTGACGGTATCAGTAGAATTAATAAGGTATCTTTGGTTTCTCACATTCATTCATGTCGACCTTTTTAATGAGTTTCTCACGAGTTATTTTACAAACATAACCGAGTTACGGTCGTTAAGCAAGAGATATTCTGTGGAACTTGTCCTAGGATCGCTGGAAGCTGTTGTGCAGCATCTGTGGAGTACAGTATGGTGCCTGTATCCAAGTAAGTTTCCATATGGATGATTATGTTTGTTACTTGAGTTTGGCCTTTGGTATAGTTTATTACAAGGAAGGAAGTTCTTTGATTAACTTGGATTTCTTCGTTTGATGAGTGCTCACTTGAGATAGACACTCATCAGATGCAAATAATTTCTGGTTCTGTCAAATGGGGTGCTCACTCGAAGTATTCAGGCAGCAGTTGCTTCCCTTTTCTTACAAAGTAGTGTTTACTCTTTCAATTAAGCAAAATCAAGTTTGTTAAATTAAGGTCCGCTCTCTTATTTAAGAAGCAGAAGTCCCACACGGTATCTAAACAGACATAACTGATGAGACATGCATTGCATCAAAGCTTTAGATCAATTGGATGATGATGGAAATAAGAGTAGAGGAAGATTTTTATTGGGTTGGTGCTTCAGAAATGTAGCACTTATCAGGTCTTGTCTTTTTGTTCAAGTAGCAAATTTGTCATGGATGTTGAGTTGAATAAAATCTTATGCTTGTCCTGAAGATGACTTATAGAGTGCCTCTGTTGACAGTGCTCAAACAATACTTGTCGAGTAGCATATCATCCGCTCTGTGCAAGAGCAGCTGGTCTTTGTGTTGAGGTACTTTTGATCTTTCCTTGGAATTCTGGTTAGTTTACATCTTTATTCCATAGGCACAAACTGCCGCCAGTTAAAACTGGTAAAAGCAAGAAAAGAAACTGCCTCGAGAGAAACTCATACATTTGGGGCCAAATGCTTGCATGAGTCTCATGAAGTTTTGGTAGATCAATGACTTGCTATCTTTCTGTCTCTGTTATTAAATAGCTTGAGGATGAGGAAAGACTTCATCTCCTTTCAATAGATGATGAAGATGAAGAACACTGCATTCGTCTTCTCTCTTTCTGCAAGAAGCACAGACAGCCATCTAATGAGCGTCCTGGTTTGGATGAGCATGCCAATCAAGTTGAGCGACAATGTTCAGATTACAACCCACCCTCTAATCCATCTGGATGTGCTCGTTGTGGTAATTGTTGCTTTCTCTACTCCACTCCTCTACCATGGGTTGGTTAATTGCTCAAGTTGCATTCTCTTTATGGTATCTTTCTAGGCGATTATTTTTTATGGCATTTGCTTCTTCTTTTTACATCTTTTGTTAACCCCTACTCATCAAATGTTGGAAATTGCTAATTGAAGGTCTTTTTTGGGTTGATAAATTTTTTTCCCGCCCTTTTACCATGTTTGGCAGAGCCTTACAGTTCTTTGGGAGAAGAGGACGGAAAGAACCTGAAGCACTTGCTGCTGCATCTTTGAAACGCCTTTTTGTTGAGAACCAGCCTTACTTGGTTGGTGGGTACAGTCAACATTTATTGGCAGGCTTGCCTTCCAATGGAGTTGTTGTCTCCAAGTACTCTTCTCGCCTTCACAAATTAAGGTCCCATCAAATTGATACTTCTGATAGCGTGTCTTCTATGGCGGAGAAGTATAAATTCATGAGGCAGACCTTTAGAAAGAGATTAGCATTTGGTAAGCAAAATGTTTGGCTTTTTAAAGAAGTGAGGTTAGCTATGGCATTCTTATTCTTTTTTTGGTTCTTCCAATGCTCAATCAATTTTTCTTCTTTTAAGTTTTTTTGCTTAGCTTGTGTCATGAGTGCTGACTCGCATTTTAAACTCTTAACTATCTAGAAGTTGCTAGGCTGGAGAATTAATGTCAAAAGGTGCTGGACTGTGCTATATAGTTAATATCTTAAAGTTTGAATTATCTAGACATATTTTCTCGCCAGATAGTAGAATGTTTTATCAGAACAGCAGGGAAACTTTGTTTCAGCTACTGTTTAAGTTTTGTACCGACGATAATTCTGACTACTTTCCAAGTGCTTCCCTATTTGGAAGGAAATATTGCTAAGAAGGAAGATGATCTTTGCCTAACCTTAGTAATATGTCTAATTTCGCTGCTTGTGCTTGTGTTATAATGAGGTTAATAGCATTGACGCATTCTGATTGTCACAACAATGGAAAAAAGGAATGATGATGCCGAATGTACCTGTTAATAGTATTAGAGGCATGTTTGGCCAATGGTGGGTTAAGGAAGGGACTCTTTACACCTGAATGTATGGCTTCTGAAATAAAACCCGGAAGCTGGACTTAGTATAAAATCTGAAACTCATGGACTCTTGTTAAAAAGTATTATTTTGCTGTCATTACTTGTTCTACTGATAATGAATGCTACGACAGTTGGCACATATTTATTTTGTTATAGTGGTATCTTTTAGTTTTCACCTTGAGTGGAGGAAAACCAATTCAAAAAGAAAAAAATTTGACTAGAAAAAGGTGATCCTGTTGGAAGGAGGATAAAAAGAAGTGTGAGAAGGAAAATGCGTTTGCAAAGCAATGATCAAATGCTAAGAACAAAGAGAAAAGGTAGTTTTGATTACTTTTGATGCTCCATTTTAACGTTAGCGAGACTTTTGGAGATTGTTTAGAATGGAGAAAAAAATAGCTTTGAGTTTCTTCTTTTCATTGTTGGCTCCATCAAGAGATTTCAGCTTCTCTTGCATGATTGCTTAGAATTTTCTCCTGTTGTTCTGATTAATATCATTCTAGTTAGATTTATCAGAAAGAAAAAAAATCAGCTCTTTTAAACCTTTATTGTCTACCCTTTTCTGCCGTCATAAGTGATCTGTTGAGGTTTCCTCTCTGATTTAACTTATCTTCATATATGTCTATGTTGCTGTGGTTGTGGGATGATCATCGCTTTAGGGAAATCAGGAATACATGGATTTGGTATCTTTGCTAAGCAACCACACAGGGCAGGTGACATGGTATGCAGTCTGTTAATCCGTTTGTAATTCTTTCTTGCATGAACATTTTGATTAATGATTTTATGCCAATTTGAAATTCCTTATGTAGGTTATCGAGTACACAGGTGAACTAGTTCGACCTCCTATAGCCGACAGGAGAGAAAATTTCATATACAATTCACTCGTGGTGAGTTTTGAAATGATGTTGTCACAGTACTGCTTTTGCATCTGGGACTCTGGCATCTGATGGATGCTATACCAGTCTAAATGAATTCAAAAACAAAAGAAAGTCGAATAGGTGAAGATAAAGATACTTCTAACATACTTCTGTCTGCTTTGCTTGCTACTTGGAGAGGTGACAAAGATTAGTGTCAAAGTTGCATTGCTCCATGATGTCCTCGGGTGATGTATTGTTTATTATCTGTTAAGTTCCACCAAAAAAAAAAAAACAATGAAATGAACATCTTGTAGATGATTGGATAGAGGTGCAGCTAGATATGTTGTGACTGTCTTTTCTTGTGTTTGGAGAATCATAATGCATGTCTTAGATATGACAAAGATTTCGATTGAGGTTTTTTCATTTATTTTTGTTTTATGGCATTGATAGCATTACAAACGATGATGGGCAGTATTGTTATTGTTTCCTTGAATGAGGGTGCTGCATGATGAAGCTACAATCTGGAGGTTCTCTGTACATTCTGATCTGTTTTTGCAACAATGTCATTGCACTTTTTATGGATGTATGTGTTTGTGAATGTTCCATCCTTTTCTTTGAAGAAGAAATTCTTGAGTAGGTTTCTGTGCTGAAGGTCTTCCAATAGAAAAATCAAAGCCTTTTGAGTTTCAAATGCCAAGAGTGATTGGTTTTTCCCTGAGTGTTTGCTAGGCTCTTCAATTTTCCACCTTTAAAGCTAATTGAAGTCAGTTTTGCGTCTTTAGAGTTGAGGTATTCTTTTGGCCAAAAAACAGGTGAGGTCTGCTAATATTGGGATATGTGTTAGGAATGGAAGAATGTACCTCTCTTCTGTGCATAGGGAGCAACATACCGTGTCTAGGTGAAATAAAGGAGCACACACTGTATAAATGGAAACAGGCACAGCGGGTTCTCACTCAAATCTCTAATTTGAGAGTGACTGTTGATGGATTTTTGTTTTTCTGAGAACTTCATTAGTACTCCTTAGAGTTACGTCACTGAAGGAAAATTCTCAGATACAAAAATGCATAAACGAGCATAATGGTTCTTTTCAGACACGACTAGAATGCTTTGGCTCTTTGTATTCAGAAAATTTGCTCAGATGGTTCATTTCAGACAGAACTAAAATGCTTTGGCTCTTTGTATTCAATTCAAGATACATATTATGCTACCTTGCTGATCATGTTGACTTGGAGCAACTTGTTCCTGTTTGTTTGCATGTCTTGTGAGGGAGACCTTTGCATGTTTGGTGAAGGCATTGTTGGTTCGTTGTTGAAAAGTCCCCTGGACGCATTGTCTTGGCTTTACATGACTGGGGAAACGATTAATCTTTTCTTGTCATCCACATTTTAATGCAGGGTGCTGGGACATACATGTTCCGAATTGATGATGAACGAGTTATTGATGCCACAAGAGCAGGAAGCATTGCCCATCTGATTAATCATTCGTGCGAAGTGCGCATTTTTCTTCTATATTGCAGTTTCTGCTGCTTTGTAGTTGGATATGTTGGGCATTATAGTTTCTGCTTGTTTTTTTTTTTTTGGGTAAAGTTCTGCTTGTTAATATATGTGAAGTGCTATCTTTTTCTCCAAAAAAAAAAAAGAAAAAGAGAAAAAGAAGCGGGCTGAACTTTATTGCTTGATAAAAGAACACCAAGTGTTTTTTTTTTTTTTCCAAACTAGGGTGATTGTAGGTCTGGTTATCTTATGGCGGGCTAACTAAAACCTTGTCTTGTATTAAAGTATATATGAGTTCTTTAAACTTTATTTGACATGTTATTTATTCTTTTTGACATGCCACTACCTTTAGATCACATCAGTTGGAGAATTGAGGTCATCTTCTCTTGTATCCAAACTATTTTTAAATAATTATCTTTTATTTTATCTTTCAATAGGGCCAAACCAGCGTCTCCCTTCCCTCCCTCCAACCGAAAAAATGAACAAGAAAAAAAAAATCAAATTACTTGCCATGAGTACACTAAGCAAGTTTGTGTATTAGCAGCGCTAAATTCTGGATTATAGCTCAACTGTGGTGTAGATGATTGAATGAAGGTGCATCTAGCGTGTCAAAATGTTGGTCACTGTCTTTCTATCGGAACAGCTGGTCATCTTTTCTACGTCAAGAAATAATTCTCTCTCTCTCTCTCTCTCTCTCTCTCTCTCTCTCTGGGTCAATATAAGAATGGTATGCCATGTGTTTTCTGCCTTGGTACTCTTCTGATTTCATCTCCGCTTTACCTTTGTGCAGCCAAATGTTATTCTAGAGTTATAAGTGTAAACGGTGATGAGCACATAATTATCTTTGCCAAAAGGGATATTGAAAGATGGGAAGAGCTCACGTATGATTACCGGTAATGTGTTTCTTGAATGATCTTCATATGTTTGTTTACCTCCATGTGTTCTACTTCTTAGAGTACCTTTTGTTGCTGATATTCATTATAAATCTCAGGTTTTTCTCAATTGATGAACAATTAGCTTGTTACTGTGGCTTCCCTGGATGTCGTGGGGTTGTCAATGACACTGAGGCGGAGGAGCAAGCAGCAAAGCTCCATGTGCCTCGCAGTGATTTGGTTGAGTGGAAAGGAGATTGAAATGGTATGTGAGCTTTTAGAATTACTCTGGTCTTCTGCATATAATTTCAAGAGTTAACTTTTATGTTTTGGAAATGTTGAGACATTCCTTTAGTATTCCCTCCCCATCACAGCTCTGGATAATTCTTTTGGGAATATCTGAATTTGAGAAGCTGGAAAATATGTCAAAGAGCAATAATACTGGGAATATGTTTGGTGATTCTGGACAAAGAATAAATTAGATTGGTAAGAACAATTTGTTTCAACAGGCCCTCATTGCCCATTGACTTGTCATGCTGTAGTTGACCTCTCATCTTTAAATCATGACTTGATGCTCTTCAACATGAAAATATAGATTTTTTTTTTTTTGGTGCTGAGCAGGAGAATTAAAACTCAGGTTAGTTTGGTGAGGAGTGATATACTAGTGAAATCCAAAAACTAAATCTGTGGTAGCTGCAATTTGGAAAATGGCGCATTAGTTTGGTGTCAAGCTTCCTACTGGATGGACTATAATTCTACTCGATGCAAATAAAAGACGGCCAGGGTAGCTGTTGGTGGGGCTTAAGATATATGAGTATTGGACATCTATCATTTTAAAATGTGTCTTTGGCAATAAGCCTTCTTTTGAGCTTCTCTTTTTCCCTCTTCTAAATGTTAATCTGTTGACGGAAGACTAGATACTAATCAACATCTATGCCAGCTTCTCTCATCTTAACCTCGATTGCGGTCATCTTTTATCCTGCATGTACTCATCTTGTTCTCGTTCCCTTTTTTTTTTTTTTTTGTGCTGCATCTCTGCCAAAGAAGCAGCATCCCTGCTGCTCTTTTTTTTCTCAAAATTTTTTTTCCCATATTGCTGGTCCTGAGTGAAGTCCTATTAAGTTCTTAAGCTTACATGCAATTACGCAGTCAAATGAGGATACTCGTCTATATTCCATCCCTAAGTTACATGTCTTGGGCCTTACCAAAGGCAAATACATCAGTTTGCTTCCAAAGAAGAGATGGCTCCCATTTGTGCTTCTCGGACTCTCCTTATGATCAATTGATGCGCTGTATCTCTTTCCTCTCTATGCCTTTGTGAAGAGGACAAAGCTGGAACTGAAGCTGCGTCAAAGTTTTCTATGTCATACAGTTGCTCTTTCCTTTGCCTTTCATACTGTTCACTGCCTTCTTGTATCAAAAGGGGTTTAAATTTTCCTACAGCCTTACCTGAGATTCATTCAAGAGGTAGATAACACACTAATAACAGATCGCACTGTCTTGGTTTTTAGAGTTTCCAATTTTGGCCTTAACGTGGGACATTTCATGTGACCATAGCTCTGAATGGAGGCCTTAAGAAACTACTCAGGTAGGTAGCTAAGGATTGCGTTTTCCTGAACTCTGACTGTTTGTGAAAGATCTCATTTTTATTTGATGTTCAATGTACAGGCAGATGCTTAGAGTACTGATTTAGATGAAGAAGATACAAAAACAAGAGGACTGTTTTCTCTCTTCAGATGATGGTTTCTGGACATATGCTAGAGATTTCTTAGGGAACAGCCTGGTTGAAGTCAGATGGTGTTGGGGAGATCTTTAGTTTTTGGAGTGGTGCTTTGGCGCTTTGATGGCTTTTGACATCTCAAAATTCGGAATATCTTATTTTATTAGAGCACCCGGATTTTTTTTTAGGAAACATTAAATAGAAGCTTATAAAACTGTTGCTTTGATGGTTTTTAAGATCCTAATTTTATATTGGCAAAAAACTTAATTTTAATAGTTTTATTTACATAGTTTTGAAGGTTGTCTGTTACCTTGAAATAAATGTGGCCAATGCAACAGCACTACCGAACTATTCCTTAACTATAGCTAGATAGATTATCCTTTCTATAATTTAATTAATATATTCAGAAATGCATGTTCAATCATACTCTACTGGACTTTTCATTGTTGGGTTACATAATCCCCAAATAATCTTAATAGTGAAGCTCATAAATCCGAGGATTTTTAACGTCCTGGGAGGGCTATATTCAGAATTCAAACCATCAATGTGAATTTCCTCTAAGTGTTCTCTTCTCTAGCCATTTGTTCTCCTTGCCTACCAGGCAGAGCTTTAGATGGCCCATTGAGATAGGATTCTCCACCAGTTATGAAGAAGTATTTTGGAGCTACAAGGCTTCAGCAGATCATATTTGCTGACCTTATTGATTAAGTGACTAGATTGTGCCACAGACTAGAGTACCCAGATATTAAAACCGTAAAATGGGAAACTAATCTACTTTCCTGATGGACTTACAGAGAAAATCACTTGATATTGATAGCTGGGAAAACAAGAACTTTGGTTTTGCAAATGTAAGCTGGAATTTTCCAACTCTGATCCTTCTTTCCGCTCGCCGTATATGTAATAGCGACTCTTCAGATATAGTCTGATTGACCACCTTTACCTCTGATAGTGCTCTGTCGTGTGTTACTTATGTTCAAAAGCTTAGGAGCTGCACTCTTCTCTTCTGCTACATGAGTGACTCTACTCACTCTTTTCTCAATTTAGCCCCTTTCTTTCCATTCTGTCAATGGCTTTTGATGCTATCATTTCTGTGTATAAATCGTTTGCTTGTACTTCTTCTAGTTCGTTTGCTGACAACTATATCCCTCTTTCCTTTGTGCAGAAATTTCACATTGCCAAAATATGCCCATGAGCCTATGGAGTGGTTTACAACCTTTTTCCAGTCTATTGATCAGCCTGTCATTTATCGTGGAGGATAGGATATAGTGCTCTTTTTTGCCCTCGTCTCATCCTCTACGTCATATCTAATTCCTCCTGGTTTGGTGAAAGTCCGTTAGTTCAGCATCTTTTTCCTTAAGATGACCTCTCTTGGTCACTCAGGATCTCCTAATTGATTCATAAAGGCTCAACCGCCAAGAGAAAACAGAGGCGATAGGTTGTTTTGATTCACTATTCACATTCTGTTTTCAGCTGCGACCTTCTGCTGGTCTCATTCTTGGGCATCCATTTGACTATGCTTCGTAGAATAGTTAATTCAGAGAAGTGTACATATAATACAGCGATCATATTATACAGTTGAAGTCAACTTTCTTCATTATTCTCCTTTCGTCTTCTCTTTATTTTATATCTTTATGAAAATTAAGGGTTTGTGCTGAAATGATTGCGGATCTGATCGATTCCCCCTGAAGTCTAAAGTCAGAGTTAGGTATTTATCACAGTTGAGGTTGTTAAAGAAGACAATACTTTTCTTTAGCATTTTTTTGGTGAAGTTTGGCTTCAGAGAAAAGCATTGAAGTTTAAAAGAAGAGACCAATGGGGCTCTCTGGGTTTATTGGCTTTCAGGAAGATTCACATACTTAGTTCTTAAATGAAAGGTTCATTGGTCTTGAACCTTCGCAAATTCTAATGCTTTGCTTCTGATTAATTGATGAGAGTTGTGCTTTTACACTTGATGACATATCCTTTCTTACATGAGACCATTTTTTGTTGCTCGAACAGAGCCATCAAAATGAAGTATGCACACAACTTTATGCTTTGCGATATATTCTGCAGATTGTTAAGAGACCAGTTTACTTGAATCACAATGCATAGAATCTTAGTTTGGGCCACTGGTTGGTTCACAAAATAATACCTGTTGAACCTGTTCACAAAGTGACTCTATTTAAAAAAGAAACTTTTTGCCTGTTAGTCTTCACTGCACCAAAAGCATACAAGTAGCCTTTAACGTTTGTTTTTCCCACTGAAATACTCTATTTATGCCAAGTATTGTATCTTCTATGAAACTAAAATTGTCTCAGAAATTGTTTTCTCAATCAATGTAGCTATGTTGACTTTATTTTGAATTAACACCTCGTGCAAGCATGAGGACCTAACTCGTGAACAAGTATTTTAGATTTTTATTTATTTATTTTGTATTGTTATTATTCTTTTTTGTGAAGTGGTTTCTAACCCTTGTGCCTTGAAGTAGATTATCTCTTGCCCATATAGAAATAGATAAATACCAGGAATTAGGTATTGGAGTAGGATGGCTGGTTCTAGTTGGATTACAAATTTTGTTCTTCTGCCTAATGAATCTGGAACTGATCATTAACCCAATAGTCATGTTTAATTGCAAGGAATAGTGGGAACTAAAGAGACTATTAGTGACTTTTCCTTGATGTTAGAGGAAGTAGCAATGAATTAGAAGGAATAAGCATGAGTTGCAGAAAAGTAAATTCTTAAATGAACACTAATGGCATGATAACAATTAAACCATAGATTGCCGTTCCTCTTTTGTATATTTTTCCTCCTTTTCTTTACCACGTTTTCTTTAGTTCTTATTAATTTTCTCATTGTTAAGGTATGATTCTACCATTTTTCAATTTTTTTTTTAGAAATATTCTGTCTTGATGCTGAGCTGTTACCAAACATGGTACCTTAGACAGTATTATCATTTCATTTGCTCATTAGTTATTTCGTCCTTTAGTTCCATTATGATCACATTTCTCTGACTAAACAAGAGGAACCTGTAGGTTCTCGACTCCAAATCCGTCTCTCTACTTGAAACTTGATGCTAACAGGACAAGGACAATGTAAAAATGTAGGATTGCTTGGTGGATGGATTAGAATTTAGATTCTTACTTGAACATAGTGAATTAGAATTTTGATTCTTTGTCAAACATTATTAATGATTTTAAAATTATGTGTATTTAAATGACTGCAAGTGTTGTTTTTGTCTCGGTTGACCTCTGAAATTAATTAATATTTTGCTGGTTGTTTCTCTTAAGTTCATTTGTTTAATAATTGGTAATCTATGTTTTGGGAAAGAAATGTTTCTTCTTTGACGTACTTAGAGCCTTGAAGTCCACATGGTCTAATTCAGATCGTTAGAGGTGAAAAACATACAGGCCTTGCCTCTGTCGAGTTGTGTGTGCATCAACCGATCATCTCAATGAGTGAGCCTCCTAATAACTTGGATCTATTTTTCAAAAGGATGGAGAAATCAATAGAAATCTCACCCACAATTAAATAGATGAAATGGAGAAGTGTATCTCGTGTTCTATATGGCCATTGATGCGACTTAAGCTTAAGAGAAAACTTAATAGGATTGGCCATAGGCCAACTATGGCTTATGGCATGGAGGGCTGGATGGTCAAACGCCAAAATTTGCAGAGAGCGAGTAAAGGAGGTGAAAACTCTTCATTGGATGTGCAGGCACACCAAAAAGGACAGAACTAGAAATGAGTAAGTTGGGCAAAATTAGTTGGGCACCAATGAAGGATGAAATGACATAAGTTCGTTTTAAAATGGCTTGGTCATGTTGAACGAACGTTTTTGGGGGCTGCAGTGAAGAGTTACAATTGGTGATGGAGACTTGCGTTAAAACTGTGAAAGTCCTAAAGACGGGAGTGACACGATGAGGGAAGACATGGAGCATCTACATAGATTGGATAGAAGGATTCGTGGAGTGGTCGACCATACCCTAGTGGGAAAAGGCTTAGTTCGTTGTTGAATGATATCTACGACTATTAAGTTGAACACCTGTAATTCTATTTCAACTGTACAAAGATCACTATATTATGTGTACGCTTGTCTAGATTAAATAATTCTAGAAACTTTTAGCAGTCACACGGTTTGCATGAGCATGAAACTAGAAGCAAGATTCAAGCCGAAAACAAAATATGAATAGCAAACCAAATCTAACTCACTACCTCTGCGTGGAGATTAACTATAGTAAACCATTAGGAAATCCCGAGGGGCCATGAAAGGTGAGTTTTAAGGAAGAAGATGCCAACCAATTGGACTGTCTCAGAAATATGTTAACTTAGATTCAAGATCAATAGACTGGGGAAGGTAGCAGACCACTTCATGACGCTTATGGCATATTTGGGCTGTGAGAAACTTTGTTGCAGTTGCTCTTTCTGATTCTTGTCAACTTGAAAAGAGAGGAATAGGCTGGCCTTTGAAAGAGAGGAGTCCTCTGTTTTTACAACTGTTGAAAATTGGTTGAAAGGAGCGCATTTATAAACATTGTAAAAGCTCATGTGTGGATGTAAATGCTTTGATCAACATTGGAAATGCTTTGTCTTGTAATTGAGCCCTTCGTTCATTGCCTATAGTCTTTTAACTCCAACAATTGACAAAATCTTTGACATTTGGAAGAAATTGAAGGAACCATCATTTGCAGTTTCCAGAGAAGCAGAGAAGGACAAGATGCCTTTGGAATCTCCGCCAAACTATTCTGTTGCTTAAAGATGGGCGCCATTTTCACCAAGCTCACTGCTTGCAATCACCATCATATCACCCAATTCCATCATCAGTATTAAGTATACTAAGGATCAAAATCCAACCTAAATGCCTCATTCTTGCTGAGCTAACCGCTTGCAATTGCCACCATCTCATCCAATTCCATCAATCAGTATAAAGCACACTAAGAATCAAACTCCACCTAAAATGCCTCTTTGGATCTTAGGGTAAAGTGTTTAAATGATCTTACCATCATTTATATGCTGTGTAGTACAGCTGGGTATTCATTGCAGGGGCCTGAGCCTTATTCGGTATATCTGAGTGATTGTTTGTCCCTAGTTCATTTTATTAATCTGCTTATGCACCGCATCAGATTGTCTTTGGGGAATGCCTTTGGCATTAAAATATTGACTGGGCACATGCTGTGGAAATTTAGCTAATCCACCACCTGCGTTTTTCCTTTTCTAACGCTGTTGTAGGTACTGTTTGCAAAGGAATATATCTGACGGAGTTCAGCAATTTAATGTATTCTTCAAAGATTTACATCTAAGGAGGTTGTCCAGATAACCCTGAATGTAAAACTAGCCTTAAAAGTGGATGTCGATCCCATCACTTATGGTTCTAATATTAGGGACTCATGAGAAAATGCAACTGATCCCTCGTCTTTCAGCATAAATATGTCAACGATCTCCATCTTCTACCAGATGTGCAGAAAACCAAAATCATAAGACACACATATATTGTTGATCTTTGTTTACTGTTAACCGTTGTTTACTTTCATGATATGGGAGTTGTTTGACATGATCATTGCGATATAAATCTGTTCATTTACCTGTTTGTCATATGAAGTGTGAGCCTGTTACAACTGAACGTGGGGTTGCTGTATTGTTGCTTGTGACGGCTTCAATTCGTGGAAATGGCCTTTTTCTAGTGCATCTGTAAAGGCGTGCACAACTTGTAACCCTTCTTGCATGACATGCATTGGAGCAATCGACTGAGACCGCTTTAGCTTGTATTGAACAATGCATGTTTACATGCCTGCCTTCTCATTGTAGATTTTCGGGTGAAGAGCATTTTACTGGCACCTCGGTCCACTGTACCTCTACTATTTAATTTTCACAGTAGTCTCAAACTCTAATATTCAGAAAGTCGCATAGGAAGTCCCACAGAAAGAGCAAATTAGTAGAAAAGTGAACATGCTGAGCAGTTAATATAGCCAATGTCATGCATTACTTTGTGGAACAAATTGGTTTTAATGGTTATCCTTGTATGGTTCAAATTACAAGATGCAAACAGTGACACGGGATGCAAAGTTTAGTTTTATGCATATTACTGATGTCAATTTTTTTTCTTTGAATACTTGCTTGCGGGTGGTTTCTCTTTAACTTTAATTTGCGCAAATGTTTTAAAGTTGATTGCTTGGTGAAATTCAATTCATTAGGTTCTGTACATATGCTGGGGGCTTGTTTGAATTTTAGTTTAGCATTATGATTAAAGCTGATATCTACTGTCAAATTGACCTTTGGGAATTGTTGATACCAATCTATGCTCAAATAAAGATTTGGTGCCTAGCCTTTCTATTGTATGACTTGATGAAGGATGAGGTAAATAGCTCGCAAGAGGAATTAACCAGAATCTTCATCCTTATGAATGAGACTGTAGCTTTGTAGTGTATACAAATGAAAGAATATTATTATGTAGATTCCCTTAAGCAATCAAACAGTATATGAAGGGCGGACACTGTATTCCCCTGATAAATATAATATCATCGACTTTACTTTGATAACTTTCACCTACACCATTTTCGCTTCCCTAGCCCCGAAGAAAAGAACATGCAGCTTCATATGCTTAGTAAACATGAATGGCTGATGGTCTTGGCTGGCGATTATTGTTCTGTGCAGTGGCATTGATGAATGCCTGGTAGACAGCCGTTTACCAGCCATTTGCGATCACTAGTCGTTAGGAGGCGGCTAGTGGTGTCAAGCGGAGACAGGTTACGAGGATCTGGCTGGCACAAATCGAAAAACTAATGGTATGTGACTGCTACTGTCATGTTCGTAAATCAACGAGAGGTGATTTCCAAGGCTACACATGGGCGTGCAAAGTAATTTTTCTTTTCTAAATATGCATTGTGAAATCCGCTATTTGGGCACCAGTTTCTTTCTGCTTGAGTGCTGGGAACTTGTCAAAAATATTTAAATGCATCACTTCTTAAGGTTTCTTTGCCATTTGTCCCCTCCCAATTGGAATATAGCACCACCCTCTCTTGGCGAGGCTTCATAGAATGACTGCAGTTTAGTATTTGGAATTTCAACTCGATAAGATGAGAATATGCTATATTTCTACACCCTAGGTATTAAATTAACCAGTATTTAGAGCATTTGTTGAAGTTGTTGTCCACATCGCTTAACAACGGGTCTTATATGCTATTTATATTTATGTGGTCTTCCTTCATCTATTAGCTTAACCTTTTGGGCTGGACTTTTTAACATGGTATCAGAGCCAGTGTTACCATTTTCATGAATGTGCGTCCTTCCCCATTAGTCAAATTCCACGTGCCGCTTGTAATCTGGCTTGCATGTAAGAAGGGGTGTGAAGTTGTTGTTTCACATCGCTTAATCCGATATGCTCTTTATATCATGTGGTCTCTCTTCACCTATCAAAGCTTTTCTGGGTTGAAATTTCTAATAGTATGGTAGTAAGCAATAAAGTAATTGTTTCGATTAAGATTTTGAGTTGCTTCTCATCTTATAAATATTTGTGAGAGGAAAAGTTAAATCACGTATTATTTGATGATGAAATGATTTATACATTGCTAATATGTAACAAATAAGCTCTAAGAGTCCTAAAGACCAATTTACCCTTTATTCTTCTAACACTTCCCTTCAAGTTGGAGCATAGATATTGATCATGTTTAGCTTGTTACTTATGTGTTCTCTCTTCCCATTGCCCATAGATTTAGTAAACATGTCTGTGACTGGGAAGAGGGTGGGTTTGGTTCAACTTTGGAAGTGTGCTTTGGGAGAATGCAAATGACATTTGGTAAAATTCACTTTGAAAAATTATTTGGGCTAACTTGTGATTGGCCATTAAATTTCTAAAGGGACTTTCTATCATATTTAAATAAAATGTAATTATTTAAAAAAAAGAAAAGAAAACCAAACCTAGGGCAAAGGCTAGCGGGTGTCGGCAAGCCAGATCTGGTGCGGTCGACAGAGGCCACCATAGGTTGGGTGACCTCCGGTGATAGGTGCCTGGGCCATGCGGCCTCGGTAATGAGGCTTGAGGTCGCGCGACCTAGGTAGCCATCCCTTGGGTCGAGTGAACCCAAGGGGGCCATCGCTTGGGTCAGGCGACCCCAGGGGCCATCGATGGGGGCAGCACGGCCTATTGATGGCCAGAAGGGGTCACACGAACCCAGCAAATGGCCATCGGAGGTTGTGCAACCCTCAGCAGTCTCAGCCACGGTTGCTTGCCTGTGGGCCAGAATTGCTTGTCGGTAGCTAGTGTTTCATTTTCTTTTCTTTTTAAAATTTTATTTTTTAATTAAAAAAAGAGACAAAATTGAAATTTGAAAGAAAAAGTAAATGATAGTTTTAGAAGAAAATGCCATAACTTTTAGCATTCTTTATGCAAACTTTCATTTTAAAGCCCTTTGAAAATAGCTGCCAAACACCTTACATTTTCCCAAGGGCCTTTAAGATTCCAATGGGCTTTGAGAAAGCCGAACGAAAACCAACCTAGAATCATTACACTTTGCAACTTCTCTCGAATAAAATGACAGCCAATTTCAATATGCTTTGTTTTGTCATGAAACATGGGGCTTGAAGCTAGATACATTTCAGCCTTATTATCACACCATAGAGGTGTAGGGATTGAAGCTTTAAAGCCTATTTAATAACCGTTGAATCTACACTAATTCACATTTCACATATGCCATGGCTCTATATCTGATCCAGCACTAGAATGGGTACAACATTCTGCTTCTTACTCTTCCATGACAACAGATTTCCTCCAACCAAGGTACAATAGCTAGTAGTCGATCTATCATTAGGAGACCCTCCAATTAGCATTAAAAAGTTTTCAACTCTACGATGACCATCGTTTTGGTAAGCAATTCCTTTCCGAAGTCTTTCTTCAAGTGCCTTAAAATTCAAATTACTGCATCCCAGTGAAATGTATGAGGGAAGATAGAAACTGGCTTACCACACTAAATGAAAAAACAATATCTGTCAAGAACTATGAAATAATTCAGTTGCTTACCGATCTATATCTCTCAGGATTATCAAAAAGCTCTCTTCCTGGCAACCAATTTATCTCATTATTTCATGGGTGAGTCAAGAAGCTTTAATCTAGCATACCTACCACAATGAGTAAATTCAAGACATTTATGTGATTATGCTATCTTAATTCCTAAAAAATACTTCAATTTTCCTAAATTCCTCGTCTGGAATGCTTTTGAAGATCAATCTTAGTTTAGCTATAACAACAAGTAATCTCTCTTAATGATATATCATCAACATATATAATCAAGAATAGCTTGCTTTTCCCTAATGTTTATAAAAGAAAGAGTGATCATTGTCTAAGTAGCACCGATATGGACATGCGACCATAACATGATATGCCTACACGTCATTTAAAAAAAATAGAGATTTCGACATGTTGAAATATGTTGATATTAAATGTGTGTGTGTGTGATAAAAGACCTCTTATAAAAAAGAAAATCTTGCCGTGGGCATTCCATAATTTGACCCCAAAAGCCGGCTCCTAACAAACCAATAATAAAGTAAAAAGAAAATTAAATTGCAACTGGGCCCCACGAATTTTGTGGGAAAATTAAATTGGATGGTAGGTGGGAAGGGAGACCTCTTCCATAGCCTCCTTCCCCAAATTACCCCTCTCAGTAGTATTTAATTGAGATCCTCGTATGAGTCTCCACGCATGCTCAGCCTTTATTCATTTTTCTACAACCCCCACGTCGCAAAAAATAAATAATAAAAATGAATTGAAGGAAGAAATTAAAAAGAAAAGGAGTAAACTCTTGGAACTCTCTCAATCTTATCATCATTCTCTTTTTTTTTTATCCTCCTCTTCACTCACCCCAAACCCTAGCTTCAAACTCTAGAACTCCCCCTCTTGTCGCCGTAAAATCTCTCTTCGCTGGCTTTGCGCTTCTTGAAGCCACCAGGTTCCGCTTCCATGAACCCTCTCCTTGTGATCTGCATTGCTCTCGCGCCCCGTTGTCCCCTCTCGGGCAACTCTGGCGATCCTAAGCAACCATCCTCCTCCTAGATTTGCCTTGCTTCTTTTACCACACTACCGAGGTTCTAGAGCCCATCAATGACCTTTTCTTCTGCGTTTAACCCCTAGATTTGCCTCACATTTGTCGATTCTCTTTTGGATTGGCCGATTCTTCAAGCGATGTTTGCTTTCCTCCTTCTCCTTCATTCTTCTCATCTCTCTATGGCCAAGCCACCCTCCTCCCCCCCTTCTCATCTCTGTTGCCTCGGTTCTTGTATGCTATCCTTCCAGTGAGATGTGACCCCAACACACCATAGCAGCTATCGGGAAGGCTATGATGTGCGTGAAGGGAGTTGGGTCATGGCGACCCACCGGAATC
>JAGVVM010003706.1:0-35909 GCA_019149425.1 Psidium friedrichsthalianum
GTTGATGGGATGCTGATTTTGGGATTTACCTCGGATTGGATGATTCTATCGGGTCGCGTTTACTTCATGCCACTCAGTTGGGCCGGCCGGTGTTGGCAGTTTAGGTGCTAATCTTGGGTAGGAGGAATTGCTCTTCATGCTGGCCGCCCCTGTTGGGCTAGGCTGCTAAAAGCCTGCAAGCTCTCTGCCTGCTCCGTTTCATGTCTCGTGTGAGTAGAAGTGGTTCGCCTGGTCCAGCGCTCAGATGGCTTAGTGGGCTATTTTCAAGAGCCGTCTCTTACAGGGAGTATGCGCTAGACGGGGACTAACAGTAAATGAGGGGAAACGCGAACCTACTGGGAGGAGAACGGTTTTTGTGTGCAGCTAATCTGAAACGGATGCGCTGTGTATTGGGAGTCATGGTAGCTGGATCGCGAGTGACAACGGCTATCGCCAAGGCGCCGCCCGATCCACTGTGATAAAGTCGGGGTTGCATGGTCGTGCTTCTTTAACTTCCGATAGGAACCAGTTAGGCTCCTTGACCATTGTGGGGATGACAGGTATCCTGAAAAGCAATGATGACCTCAGTGTCTGTCCCTTATAAGCGATGTCGTCTCGCACCTTCTCCTTACGGCACGGATTTTCTTCGATAGGAGTGCTGCTATAAGGCTACGACGGAGGGTTTTGTCTTTTTCGATGCGCAACCGGGAGGGATATCTCAGCAAAGATATAAGGAGTGGTCTGCGATTAGAAATACGTTGGCCGGGAGGGAAGCGCTGTCAGTCTTCGTGATTTTAGATAGGAATCATAGCGAGAGAGAAAAAAGAAAACATATGATGATGGAGCGTTGTGAAGGCGGATCCGAGACAGGAGTGGATCCAATTCGGGCGTGTTCATGTGGTGGTGCTTGGGGGCGCATACTATTTCGAAACAGTACACGGTGATATTTGTTTGCTAGGGGGTGTAAAGGCTGCAACTGATGAAGAGCGCTTTTTGCCCCCAATAATCGCTAGAGGCTTTGTCGGGCAAAGCTCTTAGGTAGCGTGAACCGGCGGGCTTGAAGAGATCTGTGGCGAGTTGGAGTAAAGCAGGGATTCAGAGAGGTTGGGGCATGAGGTCTTCTGGACTTCTTGCAACTATTTTGCTAATGTGGCCTCCTGAACGTGCTCTGGTGGAAGATAAGCTGCAGCTCTGATTTTACATATTAATGATGGGAGGTGGAATCCTGACATGCTCAGAATAAAAAGAAGATGGGTCATGGGCTAAGATAGCATGCTTTTCAAGGCTTGGTGGAAGTCTATAACACTCATGATTATTGATGGCCAGTGTGGCTGATGCGGAAGCGCGTCTCAAGGGCTTCCCATGTTTCTGGCTGTGCATCCGAATTGGAATATTAGAAGGCTATTAGATTTATCAGATACATCAGACAGGCATGCTGGGCAACCTTTTAGTAAAAAGGAAGACTTTGTCAAGCGTTGGGAAGAGTTTGGTCATGGGTGACCTGACTCGCTATTCGATCATAGGGAGGTCGCATTTGCTTTGGGCTCAGAAACTATTGGAGGACTGCATAGCTTTTTATGGTATCATTGGGCTTCGAGGCTTGCAATTTGGCCTGTTTTTCCTGCTGACGATGAATTGGACGTATATAGGATAAAGCTGGAATATGCATAGATGATTTGAAACACTGGGGGGCAGTAAGGAGGCTTCGCCGATGATTCCGAGAAGGCTTGTCTGCCGCGTGCTGTCCTCTGTGCACCTATTTTTTGTCCTTGAAGAGAGTTGCTGTGCTGGTCATTATGGCTGCTGTGCCTGCTGAAATCGCAGACATGTATTGAGCAGAGAATTTCTCCCCGCAGGGGGGGAAAAAAAAAAAAAAAAACCACACACGGGGGGAGCTTCGATTAGTGGTGAGGTAAGAACCATAGTGAACCTGGAGAGACGTGCTGCATCAATGCGAGAAAGTGCTTATTTAGCTGAATTGGGGATGTGTTTGCTTCACCAAGGGTCGGAGGTTTGACAGATCGATGAGCAATCCAATTGATATGACTGTGAGTGATGCTGGAGTGCATGGACTTCGATCCTTAATGAGATGACGCATGGGATGATTAAATATAGTAATGGAGCTACCTTTTGCATTTTGTGATAGGTGACTGGTATAGGCGGCGTAAAAAAGAAAAAGTTGAATCGCTTCTGTCTATACTGGTGGAGGGAAGGTGAGGAGGAAGAAGAGAGGTAATGAAGATGACAGAGAGAGAAGAGAGGGGGGAGGTTATGCGCGCTGGGGTCAGAAGGCGCATATTCGAAGAGATGCGCACCTTCTAGGAGGTTTCATGCAAAACTTTCCACGGTTCGCCTTAAGAACATCCAGTGTGCTTGGGTAAAATTGGTTCATAAGGCGAGGGCCGCAAGTATTATTCATAGGTTATGATTCAGGAAAATGGCTCCATGGCTTAGATAATACATCATCTGGGCACAGAAGTGGGCATAATGGAGCAGGGCTTCCCTGGGCTAAGGAGCGCGTGATGGCTTGTGAATCTCGGCGGTACTATGAAGTTGGTCGATGAATGGCATCTGTTCCTCGAAAGGTTCCTACGGAGCTGGCTGGGTCGAGCGTTTGTGGCTAAGAGGGAATTCTGGCCTACTGGGGTGAGCCGTGTGAGGCGCTTAGTGCAGAATTAGGCAAAGGGGGGCAGAGGGTCAGAGCGGTTGGGAGCGTGCTTGCCAGGTTTTGAGACGGACGCTGTAAGTTAGTTATTATGTCCCGATGGACATGGCTTATGGTGCCTTTCGCCAGGGACCGCTTAAGTTTTGGCACAGGGGTTGGCTAGTAGTATTAGATTGGCTTTGTGACTTCCAATTGATCGGTAGGTTTAGTTGGGCTTATGATTAGGATAGTAGGCATACTGTAAATATGCGTTGGCATCGGCTAATGCAAGCACGGTAGTATTTGGTTGTATTTTTTTTTTTTTTTCGGGCCTGCTTTTATGAGTTCGTTTTCTTGATTTCAATCCCGCACAGTCTGTGACTTTGGTTCGATAAATAATTTGGTTGAATGAATATAAGAGACGAAAAGTGTTGATGTAAATTTGAATGGGCGTCTTCTTTGAGTATTGTCTGTTTCACTTAATGGAGCCGTTGTGGCTGTATATAACAGCTGAACGGATGTGGGCTGTCATTCTTCTATTGTCCTTCGAGCTTAATATAGTTCTGGTCGATTGGCAAATTCAGGCACTAATTACGATGGTGTTGGGATTTTGTCCTTTGGGGGGGGTGGTGGGGGGTGGATGGGGGGGGGGAATTTTTTTTTGGTTTGTGGGGTTGGGGGAGTTGACCCTTTGCGTCGGGATCTCCAGTTGTCGAGTTAATATAGTCGCGTTGGGCTAGTGGCGAAAGATGCGAAAGGGATTAGCTGTAGATTGCTTTCCTAAATAGTTAGTAAGTGGGTTGATCTTGATGGATTTCCGGGGGGGGCAACATTGTCCTTCTTGCATGTGGCGTTGCGCGGAGCTAAGTGGCCGTTGTCTGCAGTCAAATTGTGACATGTACGGCAGTTTTTTTGCTAATTCGAAGGAGTTTTGGTAAAAACGCTGGAGGCTCGTTCATGTAAAGCTAGATCGTAGCATCATCTTGGGCGGGCATCTTTTATCAGTGTTATGGAGTAGCCGGCGCTAGGCTACCTTGCTTTTTGTGACTTTCGTCAATCTGCCTGGTGTGCTGTCACGTTTTTTAGCTCGCGGCGTGTGCTGCAGTTTGCGTGGCGGTGTTTTTGTTTCTTGGGTAGATGTTTCTGCTAAGAGGCTGTCTTCCTGAAATTGACTCATAAGCTCTCATATAGATAAAACATAACAAGGGCGGCACGGGCGGGATATATTGTCTCAAAAGAGATCCGCCACGGGGTGGTCCGAGGCCGGAAGCTGGTATATGCGGCTGGGCTTTTAAGTCTCTGCTGTACATTTATCCCCTCCTTTCCTATTGTCATCTCATATCGCGGCCGTGGTAATTTTGGCGATTGATTATTGATTGCGATCGTAGATAGTGCATTCCGGGCTGTGATCGTCTTCTATACTATTCGGGAGATGAAGCAGTTTGTTCTCTAATTAAATGCACTACGCAATGCTGGTAAGGGGTAGCCGCTCAGGTCTTTTTGTTTATGTGAGTTAGGCAATGGGGGGCGTCATGATTGTTGCAAGAGTTCCACTGTGTCCGGAGTAGTGCTGCCTGATAGAACTAACTCCATCGATGTCTGACTACGGCATATGGGGGTAGGAAAGATATTAACTGGGGCCACGCAACCGAGTAGTATTCATATGTGTTGACTGCTGCGCGTTAGAGGGTTGATCTGGTTTTTTATGCGGGGGAGGGTATTGGATTGGGCTTATGCAAATGGTGGATAGGTGCATGAAGCACACGTCACCGGTTGAAGGGTTCTTGGCCCTTTGGGTTCTCTTTCTGAAGAATTCTGTCCTCACACACATTTGGAAGGCCGGCCAGATCAGAAGTAGAGCGTTTCCTGCTTGTTTAATCTGCTACGTAGGCTTAAGTTATTTTTTTTATTTTTTTTTGTGCTTTTGAGGTAGAGTCTAGGCAAGAACAGTATGTAAGCAGATCTGGGAATAAGGCGTATGTAGCTTTAGGAAGATGGGGGTCTCACTGTCGATCAGGCGTGGCCGGAAGGAGGTGAAGGCTACTAATGGCGGATTAGATTTCGTTTGTAGTGACATTGGGGGCGAGGTATGAGGGCATCGGTTATTTAGCTTCCGAGATAGGGGGGCTCGAGTACGTATGTAGTTACGAGCAGAAGTCATCGATCGGCGAGAGATCTAGAGCAATCGACCAGTGCAGGCATCGATGCGTTGTGACATCGCTTAATGATGGGGGGGCTTAGGGCTTGGCATTGAGTCCGCCGCCGTGTGTGGGCTGATCTGTTTGTCGTCTAGCGGGCACCAGAACCTGGCGCAGTTTTAAAGTCATCACCATAGCAGTCCCCCAGCGGCGGCCAGGTGTTTTAATGCAGCAAAAAGCATGAATAGTAGGAAAGACAATGGATGGGCCTTTTTTTAAGGTTTGGTGATAGTTCGACACCCCTGGGATGAAGTCTATTTGCTCATGCGGATAGAGGATCTGCGTCAAGTTGGTGCAGCAATTATTACCTCCTCAGCATGGACTTGGAATCAGTGAGAAGGAATGATGGAGGCTGGATGTTATGGGGATAGGGGAGTCGGTCTGGGTGTAAGGTGCAACACTTGATCTTTTTTCCAGGTTGGGGGGTTGTTGGGGGGGGGGGGGCTGGGCCTTGGAGTTGCTATAAATTTTGTTTCCTATCTTCTTAAATTTCTTGACCCTTTTTCACACGATGTCAAGTGGGTTTGTGATGGGCGAGGTCTACGTCCATTATAATGCTCTTGTAATGAATAGCTATGCGAATGATGAGGAATGAGTAGATCCACATGAGTGTAAAAGTGTTGAGTTAAGGAGCTAAAATGGTTAGCTGGGGGAGTAACGTTGTCTGGTTGTTCCCGCGCCCGCTATGGTGGAAGCACCTACAGGTCTGTGATGCGGGCTGAAGCAAAGTTTATGGCGGCGATGAGCCCAGTAATGCACTGCGTAGCCAATCCTCCTCGCATCAACTGTGAGGGCGCCGATGGTGGCCTTTGAACGGTCGCTAAATATTGGGCCATGGATGGAATCTGATATTTAGCACAAATACGTTAACGGAATTTAGGGACATCAGATGAAAAAAAAAAAGAAAAAAGTTTAAACTTGGAAAAAAAAAATTGAAGCAATTACGTCAAGTCGAGTCTGAACTTGTTTTGGTAATTTGTCCCGGATCATAGGATGTCTACTGATAAATGGATAACGCTCTCTATCGGGGACAAAGGATTGGCTTTTTCTAAGAAAAAAAATAATCTTGGCTTTTAGAGGAGATTGCTGAGCGTGCCGCTAAAGTTGGCAGGCGAATCGGTCGCTTGGTTAGAATGAACGTTAGTGAAGGCTTTAGCATGGCTGGTGATCTTCATTTGTATTGAGTTTTGAAAAACATGGAGGTTATGTGAGTTTACATATAGGTAGAAAGAAGGACTCGCTCATTGTCGCATGATGAACGGTAAACGGCATGGATAGACTCGCATTGAGAAAGGTTTTTTATATTCTGCTGTATTTTTTTGTCGCTTATCATTTCTACACTTATGCTATTAAATTAAAGTGTATATATGATAATATAGATATAGCACTTAGCTAAGCAACAGACACATAACGGGAGATTGGACACGGACGACAATGGAGAGGAGTGTCCTAATCGCTTAACAATAATGATTGTTAATCGTTGGTGTTTTTATATTTAATACTCTAATTGACAGCTCAATGCTAGTGGCGCAACACTACCTGCTTCAAATAGGAGTAACAGTATATCTTTGAAAGCGTAGGAGTCGTGGACAAGTGAGTTGTGGAAGGGACCCTGCTTGAGGCAGCAGTCCTTATAAGGTATGTTCTTGGCAACTGATCTTCAAACGACTAACAAAGAAAACCGTTAAGCAAAGCTTTAGCGTCCTCTTAAATTTTGCTTGACACAAACGGCGAGTCTCTCTATAGTTCTTTGTATTTTTTTCGTCTGATTAATCTATTTTACGCAATGCTTTAGGGTGGCGTATATGGGCACATCACGGGCAAAAGATGAAGCGAGTTAATTCCTTAATACAATCCTCAGCTAATCAGGAGTTTAAAAAGATAGTGAAGTAGGTTAACTTTGAAATTCCTATAATATGCTCTAATATGATGTAGCTCGGTGACCCACTAATATGATTGCCTATGATCTGACCACTGGTGATAGGGTTCAAGGTCCTTTCTTTCACTGAGTACCTGCGGTTCTTGTGTACTCTATTCTTGTCATTGACGCCTAGGAAAGTAATGGCGCTCAGAATCTTTGGACTCGGGACTCGGATCGGACTGAGGGCCTTAAGCAAAGTTTATGCGATGGATTAGGCTGAAAATATGGCTTTAGGTGGCTGAGTTACATCTTAATGCGGGTAAAATTGCAATAGTCGAGCAAGGAAAATGAGCTGGTTTTGCTCTATGCGATAGAGGGTATAGATAGGCAAGGTAGCCAAGTCAGCTGGAGTTAAATGTCTGACAATTATGAAGGTTTGATTCAAGTGAGCAAAAGGGCCATGATCTGACGTAATCACCAGTGCAGTAGAGGATGAAGAAGCCATCGGGCAATTTGTTAGAGGCGGCGGGACTGGGTAGACCAATCTTGAATTGGGCATTACTGCTTGGAGAGTATGTTTGTAAAGAGGGGAAATTTGACGTGCAAAGCTGGTGCTTAGAGTTGTGGAATCAAAGATTTGCAGGTTAATTAGGCAACATGCTAGGGGACGCATAAAATCGCGGGGGGGGGGGGGGGGGAAAAAAAAAAGAGTGGAGAAATTAAGCAACCTTTTTAAGTAGCGAGTTGGTAATTTGCCAAAGTTGCTGATTTTAAAATAGAATCGCGTGAATTGTTTAAGTGAGTAATATGGGATTATGTTTGGGATCATTCTTTGCAATCGTTATTATGTATCAATAATATGTATAAATACGTGAATTGTATGTTTGTAGTTAAAAAGGACGCAGCAATCAGTTAAAGATTTCACGAAGCATTCAATTTTAGAGCTGCTTATTTACCCTTTTAGCTGGTTTGTACGCGTGCGATCATCTCCGGTCTCATGACTTTTAATGTTATCATCATAGTAGCATTTCTTGTGCCCCGAGGAATTGGCAACGCTAAGCGCTTTGTTGTCGATGCATCTCTTGCGACTCCATGGCTATTGAAAAGGATTTTCTTAGTCGGTACTGTTTTGGGCGAAACAGCTATTCACCAAGTTATTTAATGCTAAGAATGTTTTCGCAAGGTACTTGCCGGGTCCATGTTGACTATGTTTGAGGGCAAAGTCTCCGCGCCCAAATGGCCCCCTGCCGCAATGCAAGCTTACCGATGTCGATCTGCCCAACAAAACTTATGGTCGGGTCATGACAAGCAAATCTTGGCGTGAGTTTTCTTGTTTGGTGATTTGGCAGCCGCTAACAAATTTTGTGGTCTCAGTTGGATGCCTTTTGAGGTGATGGTACGAGAGGGCCGCGTATGAAGCCAATGACGTAATGGCTGTTAGGAAATCGCAGCATTCACTTTCTTGGGTGGTGCTCAATATTAGATCTTGTGCAAGCTCATGTGTAGGTGTTCGGATCATAATTTGAACCCTTTTGACTATCTTTTATATCAAAGAAGGTATTGGAAGAGCTTTTGGCGCACCCTATACTCGAGCGCTGGACTTGTACATGAGCCTGTAAACTGCATTCTAATTCTTATAGAGAATACTATTTCTCCTGGCGACCGATTGTTGCCTTTGTAACAGAATGGGTCATGTAGGTGGCCAGGCATTGAAGACTTTCAATGCTATACCCAACTGCCTAGTGCCGCGAGGCTTCGAGTTTATATTGAAGTTGGGTTTGGGTCGGGGCATCGAGGTCGAATCTTGAGACGCCTAGGCTTCGGGGGTAGGCCCATAGGTCTTAATTTGATGTATTGACTTGGGCTCGCGTTGTAAGCGTGGCTTGGTGGGCTCGTGCATTGTGGATCCGGGTAGAACGGTCAGTTTGCAGAGCCAGGGTTGAGGGTCTTCCAGACGGGGGGGGGGGGGGCCTAATGCTGGGGAGGTGGTAGTCAATGAAGCTCAGTTCTTCGTCAGTTGCGCTCCTGCAGGCGCAAAGTGTCCTAGGCTCTTAAATAATACACATCTGATTTTAAGAAAGCGGAAAGTAGGTTTTGCATTTTCAAATCGACAGAAATATGATTTATAACATCATTTTTCAAATTTTATCGCTAAAAGATAGGGCAATAAAGAGATGTGCTAATGTCTAGATAAGTTTGAATGAATCCCAATTTGACCGCTGTTCTATTACCGAACTTGACAATGCTTCGCGGACTATGATATTAGGTAAGGATTTGTAGTTAAAGAGGGCTTGAGATGGTATCAGTTCGTCACTGATATTGGCTCAGGTTGCCGAGATATTGACTGCACATCTCCTTTAGTATGACTCGGAGCACCACCATGATATTGTGTAATATTTTATTAGTTTTGATGTAAGTCAGAATGCTGATTAGTCATTACCGGGCTTTGTATTCAACTAATGTTAATTTGGATGCGGTGCTAACTCATGAATATACTAAACGCTCCCAGTTTTGTGGATAGGGTCAAGAGGTTGCCATAGCATGATAGTTAATACTATTCGGGCGTGAGAAGTAGCAAACACGTGGATGGATGTAGGGGCGGTTTGCAAACGATTGGGTCGTCTTTGGTCTTTATCCGCCATCTTCGAGCCATGAAAGGCCAATCGTATGGTTTGACGGTTCGTTGCTATGGATCTATGGCGCCGCAACTCCTCTACGAATTCGTGCGCAAGCCTCTCCAAGAGCTGCCCATCCACCGGGTCATGCCACCGCCTTCTAGCGCCTTCCTCCTCAGCTTCCCGCCGCCTCGCCCGCTCCGTCGAGCAAGGCTCCCATCGACCGCCTGCGATCGGTGCGCCCGGGCCCAGGCTCGTCGGCGGGTCCGGCACCGTCGCGCCCCCGTCGCATCCACCCTCACGGCGCGGCGGGCCACGGGAGCCGGGCATGTCCCTCGCACGCAGGCAGCCTCGGCGTTTCATCGAACTGTCCGCCTCCATCGGGCCATGCCAGCACCCAGACCTTCCCCGCCGACCGCTGCCTCTGGACCGAGTGCCACCGCAGTGGCTGGCAGGAACCCGCCCACGACGCCCGGTGCGCGTTATGGCAACCTGGGCGGGGGCCGCAGCCCCGTCATAGACCTTCCCGCCGCGTCGCCCCCCACCCGGCTTATCGAAGCCGTCCGGGACCGGCGTGCCATACCCTTGTCCTCTGCGCCTGCTCGGCCGGGGGGTCTTGACGACCCATGAAAACGAACGGCGGACGCCCGCTTTCCTCTCGTAGGCCCGGATCGGCCAGTGCCTTCATCTGCTCTTTGGTACAAGAAGCGCTTCTGGCGTGCCGAAGCACATGTATAGGGGGCCGTCCCGGACGGCTTCGATGCCCGGGGTGGTCGGCCGGGGGAAGGTCTTGACGGGTGGGCCCCGCAGGGTGCCGGCATGAACTGCGCCACACGGGTCGGTGGGCGGGTTCCTGGAGCCTGGCCGCGGGTGGAACTCGGTCCAGAGGCTAGCGGTGGCTGGGATTTGTGCTGGCTATGGCCCATGGAGGGCGGACGGGGCATTTTCGTGACGGCGGAGGCTGCTGGTGAGGACTGATGGGGCGTGGCGTGAGGGGCGTGTGCGAGGGGCGCGCACGTGCCCGGACCCCGGACGAGCTGGGCAGGGCGATCGCAGGGTCGATGAGGGAGGAGCTTGCCGGGGGGGGCGGACTAAACACGGGGGCGAGGTTGCGGAGGCTGAGGAGGAAGGCGTTTTCTAGAGGCGGTGGAGCCTCGTGGTGGAGCTCTTGGAGAGGTCCTTGGAGCGAATTCGTTAGAGGATGCGGGCGCCTGCATGTCAACGAACGAAACCATAGATTGGCCTTTCTATCGGTGACCGAATGGGAAAGACCCAAGACGACCGCAATCGTTTTGCAAGCGGGGTCGCTACATCGCATCCCGACGTGTTTGTACTTCTGCAAAGTTAACTATCATGCTATGCACTCTTGCGCTTCCACAAAACTGGGGCGTTTAGTATTTTAAGTTGTCACGATCAATATTAAACTTAGTTGTATCAAAGGGAAGGCTATCATCTTCTGACTTCCATCAAATAAATTTTACAAATTCATGGTGTCGATTACTAAGGAGATGTGCGGAGCTTCAATTTCCGAAGCGGAGGCAAGTGGACGACTGTATTCCATCTCAAGCCGTTAACTACAAATCTCTTACCCATAATAGTGCCGGAAGATTGGTCAAGTTTCATGAACAGGTTAATTGGGTATTGCTTCCAAACTTACAGATCAATTAGACATTGTTTTTTTATCTTTGGATAAAATTGAAAATGGTTATAAATCATTTTCTGTCGTTTTGAAAATGAAAACGCTACTTTCGCTTTCTTAACATAGATGTGTATTATTTAAAGGGCTAGTACTTGGGCAGTAGCGACCGAAGAACGAGTTCAGACAGGCTACAAAAGGCTTGGTAGGCTGCTGGAGCTCCTAACCCTGTGATCGATAGCGTTCGAGGATCCAAGGCACGTAGCACCAAGGGTCAAGGCACCAAGTCATCTCAATTGACCAGGCCCGAACGCTAGCGTTCCTCAAGTTCGACCTCTATGGACGTCCAAACCTCCAACTTCAAATTAACTCGAGCCTGGGCACTAGGAGTGTGGGTTGCTAGTGCTTGGGATCTCAAGCCTGGCCTCCATGGACCCAGGTTTTTCAAATGCAACAAGGCGGAGGGATAAGAATTTTTCTAAGATTGAATGTCAGTTAGTGTCATGTACTAAGTCAGGTCGAGTATGTGGGGCAAAAGCTTTTATATACAAATGAGTCAAAAGGGTTAAATTATGGATCCGACTCACTGGTTTGACTAATCTATGATGAGATCCACAGAAAGTGAATTGTGGATGTCCTAAAGGCAATTATTCATTTGCTTATGGGCCGTACCATACTTCAAAAGGATCAACTGAAGCGAGCAATTGTTAGTTTTTGGTTGCCAATCACCAAACAAGAAAAGCTCCACGATAAAGATTTGCCTGTCAGGACGCTATAATTTTTTGTTGGAGTACGACGCATGGGCTTGAGGGCGAGGCTGCATTTGGGGCGAGACTTGGCCGCCGATACCTAAGTCAACATGGACGGCGGTTCTAAACCATTTAAGCATTAAATACTGGTGATAAGCTGTTGTCGCCGCAAAAGTACGGCGACTAGAAACTTTTCAAAAGGTGCATGGATCGAAGAGTTGCATCGACAAAGGTTACGTTGATTCTAGGACTTCTAAGAAATGTAGCATGATGATAATCTTAAAAGTATTGAGACGCGGAGATGCATCGCGTACAACGCATGTAAAAGGTAAAAAGAGTAAAATTGAATGCTGTGGAAATCTTTAACCTGATTGACGGTCCTTTCTACAAACTACAATCTCAAGTATTTAGTACAGTATTATTGACTTAATAACGATTGCAAGGAAATCAAACATATCCCATATTACTCTTAACAATTCAGCGATTTCTATTTTAAAATCAGTAACTTGGTATTAGCCAACTCCGCTACTTAAAGGTTGTTTTTTCTCCAATTCCTTTCCGCGATTTTTGGTCTCCAGTTGCTTTCCTGAAATCTTTGATTCCACAACTGACCGTTGCGTCAAATTTCCCCCTTTTACAAACATCTCTCCAAGAGTTGCTTCAAGATGTGTCTGGCTCTAACAATTGGATGGCTTCTTCATCCTTACTGGGGCACTGGTTTACGTCAATCATGGCCTTTTGTCACTTGAATCAAGACCTCATTTGTCGACATTTAACTCCGCGACTTGGCTACTTTCCCTTATACCCTCTATCGATTAAAACCAGCTTTCTTGTCGACTAATTGAATTTTCCGATTAAGAGTACTCAGCACTAAGCATAATTTTCGTATCCATCGCATCTTTGCTTGGCGCCTGTTCCGATCCGAGTCGGTCAAAGATTTGCGCATTCTTTTTTGGCGTCTAATGACACGAATGTCCCACAAGACGAGACTAGTAAAGAAGAAAGACTGGGCTTGAACTTCCGATGTGGTAGACATAGGAATCATATGTGGGTACGAGCTATCAATTAGAGATAGTATAGGAATTCAAGTTAACCTACTTCCTATTTTTTTGATCCTGATTAGGAGGATTTTTAGGATTAACTCGCTTCATTTTTGTGTGTGGCATATGCCTCTAAAGCATTGTTAAAATGATAGGAAAAAAATACAAAGAATATAGAGACTGTGTCAGCAAAATTTAGAGGGTAAGTTTGTTGGCGGTTTTCTTTTGTTAGGTTTGAAGATCAGTTGACGAACTCCTTACTAAGGCTGTGTCATAGCAGGGTCTTTCACAACTCAACTCACTTTGTCACGTTAGTTTCAAAGATTGCTTTTCTCTATTATGAGAGGGAGTGTTGGCACGAGCTGTGCAATTAGAAGATAATATAAAAACGCCAGAGTTAACATATTTTGTTAGGATTGACTCTCTCCATTGTGTGTGTGTGTGTGTGTGTATATATATATATATATACACTTTAAAGCATTGTGAAATGATAAGGAAAAAAATACAGAGAATATAAAAACTTTCTCCAGGAAGCTATATGCGTTTCTTCATCATGGACAATGATGGCGAGTCCTTCTTTTCTCCTTTGTAAACTCACATACCTCCATGTTCTTTTCAAACTCAATCAATGAAATCACCAGCATGTGGCCTTCACTAACTTTCATTCTATACAAGGGACCGATTCGTGCCAACTTGGGGTCAGAATCTCCTTAAAAGCAAAGATTATAAAAAGCTAATCCGAGAGGGTTATCCTATTATAGTTTAGACATCCTTGATCCGGGAAAATACCAAAAAAGTTCAAGATCGATCGTAATTGTTCCAATTCAGTTTGTAAACTTTTTTCTTTTTTTTTCATTTGAGTCCTAAATCGTTAAGCATTTGTGCTAAATCAGTTCATCCAGGCAATTTTAGGCACGACCGGTTGCCACATCGGCGCCTACAGTGATGGGGATGGGGATTGCTCGAGTGCATTACTGGGGCATGGCCATAACTTTTGCCTTCAGGATCCAGATTAGGTGTTCCACAAGGTGACAACCAGACAAGTTACTGGTCCCATTTTGTCGCTCGATCAACTCTTTTCTCATGTGGTGCTCTACTCATTCTCATCATTCGATGCTTTCATTACAAGGCATTATAAGGCTGTGCCCATCACAAACCGCACTTGACATCGAAAAAAGGTCCTAGAAAAGAAGATAGGAAACAAAATTTATGCCAACTCCAAGCGTAAAAAAAGATCAGGTTGCCACCTTCACCCTAGACCGACTTTTCTCATCAGCTCCATCATTCCTTCTCCACTGATTCAAGCTCGCAGCTGGGGGAATTTGTGACCAACTTGACGCAGAGTCCTCATCCGCTGAGAAATGACTCTCAGGTGGTGAACCTTCACAAACCTTAAAAAAGCCAATCCATTTGTTTTCCTTTTCATGTTTTTGGATAAAACCTTGGCTGCTATGGTGAGACTTTAAAACTGGCCAGGTTCTGGTGCCGCTAGACGACAACAGATCAGCCCACACGTCGGGATCAATGCAAGCTAAGCATCATTAGCGATGTCACAACGCATCGATGCTGGGTCGATGCTCTAGATCTCTCGCGATCGATGACTTTGGTCGTAACTACATCGATGAGCTACCTCGGAAGCTATAACCGAGCTCCAACCCTGCCAAATGTCACTCAAAGAAATCAATCCGATTAGTAGTACCCTTCCTTCGGCGTGCTCGACCAGTGGACCCTCTTCTAAAGTACATACGCTTTTCCGATTGTACATCATGTTCTTGCTGACTCTATCAAAAGCTGTACGTAGAGATTAAACAAGCAGGAAAGTCTACTTCTGTTGGCGGCTTCCAAATGGGAGGAAGAAGAAGAAGAAAAGGGGCAAGAATTCAACGGTGACGTGTTTGACCCTATCCACCATTTGATAAGCCAATCCAATCCTGCATAAAAAACCCAGATCAACCCTCTAACGGGTCCCCAATGATCTCTCGGTTGGTTGGCTCAGTATATCTTTCCTCCCTTGCCGTGTCGACATCGATGGAGTTTTCTTGGCAGCACTACTCCGGAACAGTGGAATTGAACAATCATGACGCATTGCTAACTCACATAAACAAAGACCGGAGTACCCCTTCAGCATTGGTAGTGTTAATTAGAGAACAAACTGCTTCATCTCCGAATATGAGACGATAAGGGAATGCACTTCTAGATAGCATAATAAAATCGCAACATCCGGCCGGATATGAGATGCAATGGAAAGGAGATAAATGTACAGCAGAGACTTAAAAGCAGCCGATTCCAGCTTCCGCCGGACCACCCCGTGGGCGGAGAGAACAATATTCCCGCCTTGTTTTGTTTTATCTATATGAGGCTAGAGTCATTTCAGGAAGAAGCCTCTTCAGCAGAAACACTCCAAGAAACAAAACACGCACGCAAACTGAGACACAGGTGAGTAAAAACGTGCAGACACCAGGAGAGGGAGAAGAAAAGAAGGAGCCAGGGCGGTACTCCATAACATGATAAAGAGCCCGCAAGATAGATGTACGATCTGCATGAACGAGCTCCGGTACCAAAACTTCCTCCGAATTCGAAAAAACTGAGTACATGTCACAATTGTGCCAGACAACGGCACTTGTCCGGAACGCAACTGCAAGAAGGATGGGCAGGAAATCCATCAAGATCAACCCACTTACTACTTTTAGGAAACAATCTACAGTTAACCTTTCGATGTTTCGCACTGCAACGGTATATTACTCGACAACGGAGATCCGACGCAAAAGGGAAAATCCCAACACCATCGTTATAGTGGCGAAATTTGCCAATCGACCAGAAACTTATTTAAGCTCGAAGACAATAGAAGATCAGCCACATTCAGTGTTATATTACAGCCAACGGCTCTAGTGAAACAAGACAATACTCAAGAAGCGCCCATTAAATTTACATAACATCTTTTTCTTATATTCATTCAACAAATTATTTATCGAACAAAGTCCACGAGTGCGGGTTGAAATCAAGAAAACGAACTCATAAAAGAGGGAAAAAAAAAATACAACCAATCTACCCGGCTTGCATTTAGCCGATGCAACGATATTTACAGTAGCTTATTCTAATCATGCCCCAACTAAACATCCGTCATGGAGGTCACAAAGCAATCTAATCCTACTGGCAACCCCTGCCACAAACTTGCGCCCTGGAAAGGACCATGTTCCATCGGGACATACTACTAACTTGCGCGTCTCAAAACTGGCAAGACGTCCCAAGCCTCTGCCTCTGCCTTTGCTTCTGGCCTAAGGTAGCAGACTTCCTCTTAGCAAACGCTGGACCCAGCAGCTCCTGGAACCTTTCGAGGAACAGATGCCATTCATCGCCACTCATGTCCGCGAGATTCACAAAGCTCGCGCTTGCAGGAAGCTGCTCATTTGCACTTCTGTGCCCAGATGATGTATTAGCCATGGAGCCATTTTCCTGCATCATACCAGAATATTTGGGCTGCTTTGAACCATTCTTACCCAAGACACTGTTCTTAAGGGACATGGAAAGTTTTGAAACTGAGGGGATCCTCTTGAATGCTTCGACCCCAGCGGCATCCTCCCCCTTCTTCTCTTCTTCATCTTCACTCTCTTCTTCCTCCTCACTTCCCTCCACCAGTCTAGACAGAGGATTCCGGCCTATAGTACCTATTCCAAAATCAAAAGGTGCTCCATTTATATAATCATCCATGGTCATCTTTGGCATGAAGCCTGACTCAGCATCCTCACAGTCAATATCAAATTGGATCTCATCGTCGTCCACCTCCGCCTTGGGGAACAAAACATCCCCATCAGCTATAAACTTTCTCGCATTGATGCACACGTCCTCCAGTTCACTTGGTTCTTCCTCACCACTGCGAAATTCTCTGCTCATCATTTCGCCGATTTCAGCAAGGCACAGGCCATATGCAGCAGCTCTCTTCAGGAAAATGGTGCAGAGGGACAGCACGCGGAGACAAGCTTCTCGGATCATGGGAAGCTCCTTACGCAGTGTTTTCAAATCATCTTGATATTCCAGCTTTTCTATATACTCCAATTCATCCTCGGAAAAAGGAATTGAAGCCTGAGGCCAATGAATCCACTCAAAGTATGGGTCCTCCAAAGTTTCTGGCAAGCAAAGGCCATGATCGATAGGAGTCAGTTCCACCTGACCAAACCTTCCCACGCTGTCAAGTTTCCTTACTAAAAGGTTCCCAGCATGCCTGTCTGTGTTGAAAATTCTAATGTCTAATATTCCAATTCGATGCACAGCAGAAACAGGGAAGCTTGAGGTCCCATGATCACTGGCATCAAAATCATGAGGTATGAACTGCTGAAAAGATGCTATCTTGCTGACCATCTTCTTTTTATTTGACTTGTCAGGATTCACTCCATCATTAATATTAAAATAGAGTGAGTTATCTTCACCAGAGCAGTTGGAGGCACATTAGCAAAATGTTGAGAGTCCAGAAGATAAGCTGCAACCTCTCTGATCCCTGTTTCTCCAACTCGCACAGATCTCTTCAAGCCCGGTTGTCCTAGAGCTTTGCCGACAAAGCCTTTAGGATTATTGGGGGCAAAAGGCTCTTCATCAGTTGGCTTTACAATAGCAACAAAATCACCTGTAGTGTTTCGGAAGTAGTATGCGCCCCCAAGACCACCATGAACAGGAATTGGATCCACTCCCGTATTGATCGCATCCACAACGTCCATCATCAATTGCTTGATTCTATCAAATCGATCTGACCGGCCAAGTATTTCTATCGGACCACTCTTATCTCTTTGCTGGATATCCCTCCCGGTTGGTGAAAGACAAGGTGTCGATGAGCTCCTATGAAGAAAATTCCGCGTAAGGAGAAGTGGGGAATCGTTTAGGACAGCACTGAGATCATTTTTCAGTACCTTATCCCCACAAGTCAAAGAGCTCTGTTCTATCGGGAAGTTAAGAGCGACCTGCAACCGCCTTTTCACAGTGTGGGCGTTGTCACTGCGATCCAGCTCCATGCCCAACACACAGCCCGTTTCAGTCTGCACAAAAACCCGTCTCCTCCCAGTAGGTTGCTTCCCCTCATTTCTGTTAGTCCCGTGGTACTCCCTGCTAAGAGGGCTCTTGAAAATAGCCACAGCCATCTGAGTCTGGACAGGGCTCTCTAACTCACGAGACATGAAACGGAGAGGGAGAGCTTGAGCTTTTGCAGCCAGCAACAGGGGCGGCAGCTGAAGAGCAATTCCCTCCCAAGATTGCACCAAACTGCAACACCGGGGGCAACGAGTGGATGCAGTAAACGCGACCCGAGAATCATCAATCGGTAAATCCAAAATCAGATCCCATCAACATTCAATGCAAACCACAATCGAGGCAAGGATATGCCAGCGGAGAGATAACAGAGGCCGCCTGATGCTGATTGCTACATATAGGGCGCCATTTGACAAAAGCCCAAATAGAAATGGAAGAAAATCTGCATAAAATGAGACGAATCAATGTCATTCAGATGAATACGAAGCATTTTGATCCCCTTTCGTGCGAATCACCCACCAAACAACAAAAATGCATGAACGATGAACGGATTTCAGAGGAACATAGTGTGTGTGAACGGCGCTCGAGCAAGATTCATACACCAGTTATATATCAGTTCACGCTTCAAAAGCAGTAACTGCAACATTCGGTCACCAGTTCGTCAATGCTGTAAGCATCAAAATCCACCGCAATAAAACACGGGACAGCAAAAGAAAAGTGCTAATTTAGAAAAACAAACGAGTCGGCCGAAGCACGGACTCAGATGCTAATCGTCTCACGCTCATAACACCATCGGATTAACTCGAGGGACGATCTCGTCGCCCCTACATTCCACCAGACTCGATTCCGAGAGCACGAGCTCAAAAAAATCCCCCCGCTCGCAACACGCACGGGGACAAGCAACGGTTTCATCGAATCGAGGACACGCGGGGACTCACCAGATCATGAGATCCGAATCGCCACCAGGCGCGGAATCCGCGGAACAGGAGGTCGGAAACCCCCGGCCCTCGAAAACGGAATCGGCCGGGGCCAGCAGACGGGGAAGGAGAGGAGAGACTCGCGAGGAGTGGACGAGCGACGCCGGAGCGAGAGACGGGGCGGCGAGGGGGTAGGAATCGCTCGAGTCCTGACTCGGTCGCGGATGCGATTCTTTGTCCCACCAAGCCACCAAAACCAGGACAAAACCCTCTTCCCTCTCTGCCTTCCTTCTTCTTCAGCCTTCGCTTCCCTTACTGCGGGCGGGGTACAACATCGCTCAACGCGGCCCCCTCCTCTTTGGTTAGATAACCCAACCCTGGTTACTTGCTCGCTCTCGCTCTCGCTCTCTCTCTCTCTCTCTCAACATTCGAAGACTCTAGAACACGAAATCGGGGCCGCTGGATGGGGAAGGGGTAAGAGAATCTGAGACGTTGGAATTCCAGTTGTTTCTTTTCCGGGTCCGGTTTTTTGCCCCGACTCCTCGGCCCGTTCGCTCAACCCGTTTGACGTTGGTGTTTTCGGCCTTTTCCTCGGTCCGTCAAGGCAGCGCATTTTTGGACCGTGTGCGTGGAGCGAAGAACCGAGTGATGGGGCGTGACGTGGAGATAAGGGATTGGGCCATGACGTGGCGGGGTCGCCGCCTGTGCAGGTAAAATGTCAGCGAATGGGACGCTTTTTCTAGGCCCTGCGGCGTAGCTCCAATTTTGCGTAATTACCGCGATGACTTTCTCCGGCTATGCCAACGAATCGTCTTGCCCGTTATTCAATCGATCCAGGCATGAATCAACACTGGCGATGAGACCTGATCGAGGATAA
This sequence comes from Psidium friedrichsthalianum, assembly GCA_019149425.1. NCBI lineage: Eukaryota > Viridiplantae > Streptophyta > Magnoliopsida > Myrtales > Myrtaceae > Psidium > Psidium friedrichsthalianum. The sequence goes on from JAGVVM010003706.1 coordinate 19,530, forward strand.
GGATGGATTTAAGGCGGGACATCCCTGATTTCGAGTTTAAAAAAATCCCTATCGAGTAGATATGTCAAATGAGTGGATCAAATCGGGTTTGAGTCGAGTCAAACATGATCCGACCCATATTGATCCGTCTAACCCGTTTTGACCCATATTTAATGACTCATACCCGATCCAATCCGTAACCAACCCATACCCAATCTGACCCATTTTGACCTATATTACCAAATCACACTAATATTCTAAGAAAAATTATATAACTCATTTAACCTATTTTAAGCTTTTCACATGTATATGTTATCGGATAAAATTTTTACATCAAATAAAAAAAATTAAATAACAAAAAAATTTATTAAATAAAATAAAAAAATGATATTACTAAAATACTTTCATGCAATAAAAAATCTAGTGAAATTTTTTCTATTTTTTAAAAAAAAAATTAATTTTTTGATTTTTTTAGAATTTTTTTAATTTTTTTTTTAAATAAAATATTTTATTATTTAAATAGTTTTTTAAAGTATTTTTATTTTATTTTGCTTTTATTTTTCTTTCATTTTTCTCCGGCCACGGCGAACGGCGGCGACGACTAGCGGACGATGGGCAGCAGCAAACGGCGACTGGCGGACGATTGCGGCGGACGACGACCAGCGGCGGCGGACGCGATCGGCGAACGGTGGACGCGAACGACGAACGGCGGACGGCGATCAACGGACGGCGCCATGGGTCCATTTGTAAAAATAGAAAATTAAAAAAATAATAAGAAGAAAGTTTAGGCTTTGAGACCCTAGGCCTATTTGTAATTTGCGAGAGTTATGGTCCAATATGGGTCAAAAATAGGTTTCATGCATAGTCCAGTTTTGACCCATTTAATTTCACTTCAATCTTTTTGACATATTTTTAGCGAGTCATTTAAAAGGTAATAACCCATATAAAACCTATTTTATACAAAATATTAGGGGTGAGCGGTTTCAGGTTCCGTACAGGTTCTACCTGAAACCTGGAACTTACCTGTCTATATAGGTTCCTCATTTTGTGGAACCTGGAACCTACCATGCATATCTTGGAACCTAGAACCTATCCTATCACAGGTTCCAGAGTCAGTTCCAGGTTTCACCTAGGTTTCGCATGTATTCTTAGTTGAACGATTACAGTGAATAATCACATTTAATAACCATCACCTACTGCTAAAATTTACTAACCACAACTCATATTTAGAGACGAAAAATATGAAATATTAACAAAGTAAAAGTCTTAATGATGAAGTGGTTTCGGATTACATACTCAACATTGGTATTATGGAATACCGCAAGATGACGCAAATACATATACTAAGAAAAAATATAAAAACTTGCTCCAGAGTCCAAATTCCGGTTTCAGGTTCCACTTACTTAAAACCCGGAATTTACCCGTCAGAACAGGTTCCTTAATTTTTGGAACATGAAACCTACCCTCCATACCTTGAAACCTGGAACCGATCGGTTCCATCGATCTGATTTTTCAGGTTATAGGTTCTACCCTGAAACCATGCACAACCCTATAAAATATGGGTCTTTGACCCATATTGATGGCTTTATTATCGAGGCTAGTTTGTGCTTGAATCTAGGCGTGTCGATGGTCTTCTCCATCACTCGAACTCGCTGATATTGGATCTCAAAGGCAAGGGGTAACGATCCTTGCTAAAGATCCCTGAAATCTTTTATTTAGTTTTTCTTTTTTATGTGAATTTTCCACATAATATGCTGCGTCCGCAGTCATGTATCGGCTCTAGGCATACCAGCACAATTTACATTTGTTGATACTTGATATTAATTCACTTTTCGAGTAAAATTGAATAAATGCACCGATACATATCAATGAAGCGAGCCTTGAGCCGGGATGATCCAATGCATGCAAATAATTCATTTCTATATTCACATTTGGAAGCACACCTAATGAAAATCACACACAGAATGGCTAGTTTCCTTATTACATGATTTTAAAATAACACAAATTTCTTGCTTATTCTTTATTTTACGTTGCAATTTCTTAATCGGTAAAAAATTAAAATTGATTAAGGGGAGGAGGTAGGTGGGCACGTGCAGGGCAGTCGTGGTTCCTAGCGTTGAGATATTTTTCCGGTCCTCCCCAAGAATTAAAAATAAAAACAAAAGAAATGGTAAAAAAAAAAATCCGCAATCCCCTTGGTCAACTAAAATCATAGCGATCCCGACCAAAAAAAAGAAGGTAAATTCAAAACGAAAAGACGGCACGTGATCGCGACGGATGCTCATACGCGACCTGTCGCGATTACCCTGCCACGTGTTTCTGTCGTTTCTCGAATACGTGTTTTTCATTTGCATTACCTTCAAAGCGTCAATTCTAATTTTGATTATAACAGGGATAAAGACACTGGAATACTTACATTAATTACAAAAAAAAAAACAATCGAATTAAAAATAATAATTAAAACGAGTCCCCAAACGATACACCTTTTTGCTCGAGTTCAATTCGACCTTAAAAAAAGGAATTCCTCCCTTAAGAGAGTAAACAAAAATGCTGACAAGATGTTAAATTGTCGTTAAAGACGATGAGAAGTCATCCCATGTGGCGGAATAAAATATATCCCTGAATTATAATAGCGATTATAATGATGAAGACGTAGATTCCTAAGCTCGTAAGGGGGTTACTGTCGATGTCTTCAACGGGCAAGAGCAAAGGTACAAAGAGAGTGTCTAGACGAGCATCGAGCCGAGGGAGGCGAAGTCCCAAGCTGTCTCCGACCTCGCTACTTGCTTGATGAAGAGGGCCGCAACCCTAGCCCAATTTGAGGGGAGGGTTATGGGGGCGCATGGTAACATTTCGAAAATTACTTCTGACAGAGAAAATAACTTTGATAAGGAAATCCGTTTAGTAAAATCGCTTTTGAAGTAGAAATCCGTTTGGTAAATTTTTTCACTTCTGGTAGGATTTTTTGTCCAATTTGAGAAGTAAAAAAAAAAAGTTACTTCTCAGCTTCAAAAATCACTTCTGGCCTCCACAGCCGCCGCCGATCAGCGACGCCGCCGATCGCTAGCGAAGAGAAGTGTTATCATGCGCGCTCCAAATGCATTTCTCTACCAGAAATCAACTTCTGATAGAGAAGTTGAAAAATCAACTTCTTGTCGGAAGTTAATTTCTGATAAATGAGTGTTATCATGCACGTCCTTAGTGGCCGTCGTCGCTAGGCACAAGCGGTGAGGGCTGCGACCTTGCTTCGGATAGACGGCCTTGCGGCGGCGATTTTATTATGTATTGAAGAGTGGGGGCGGCTGTCCCCGCACAACTTTAGGGGAGATGAATCCATTAATTGATGGGCTTGACCTGGACCCCTCCCGTTTTGACTCTTATCGCGTGAGTCCTTAAGATATAAGAGAGCCCACCTTCGTCAAGTCAAAAAGAAGACGTGCCTTTGGCGGGTGGACCATGCCGTTTTGGATTTATTCGCGTGGGTCGCGCAAGAAAACTGAAGAGTGGAGACCACCTCGTGCAAGTCAAAAGTACCAAATACAAGTGGCTTTTGACACGTGGTTCCGAGCTCAACTAAATTATCCGTCGTACCGCTCTGCGGATAAAGAAATTAAAAAGGGTGGACGCTAGTATCGTAAATATATGGTTCAATTCCCACGCTCTGTAAAAAGGCAGAACAAAATTAGAGAGATAGATGAGTTAAAATAGAGCGGATTAAAAAAGGAAATTAAAATTGGCCACAATCTTAATAAATAAAAAAGAAAATATTTATGATCGAGATATGTGACCTGTCCTTCATCACAATGGCCATGCCTTACACAAACCGGGAGCACTATATTGATAGGATTCCTAATTCCAGAGGACATGGCACTACTTTGTTTGAAATGGATATGAGTTGACGAGTTTTCGCTCGCTTTTAACAAGAGCCTCGATAACCATGTTGAAACGATTCTGTAATGATTTCGAATTACACGAATATGTTGTCGCGGCTCGAATTGCCAGCCTCTCCAATGGCCAAGGAGGTTCCTACTTCTCGGGATAGCGAGATTAAGTCAAGCTATTCGCGAGCTTAGCTCAAGCTTACCTCGACTATCGCTTAAGATTAGGTGGCGGAAATTCAAATTAAGTTTAAGTGAGGGTTGACCATGGTTCCAGGTTCTGGTTCCATGGTGAAAGCTAGAACCTGAAACTAGACCCATGTGAAACTTGTACTATTTCAAGTTTCAAGGCATGCATATTGAATTTCAAGTTCTAAGAATTGATAAGTCTATTCTAGCTTATAAGTTTCGAATTCTAGATAAGTGGAACCTGAAACCTGTAACCTATAACAAGTTTTTCTGTTTTTCTTGATATATATATCTTCTCGTGATCATGCGGGTATTTCATGGCGTTCGATAATGAGTGTGTACACTGGAAGCACTAATCTAAGCTTCTATTTTCATCGATATTTATGACTACGAATTTTATTTTGTTAAAATTTCTTGTTGATTCGTGTGTCTATATATGAGTTGTAATGAGTAGATTCTAATAGTAAATGGTGATTATTAAAAGTGATGATAATTCACTGCAATCGTTCAATTAAGAATACGGGTGAAACGTAGTTAAATCTTGAAGCCGACCCTGAAATATGTGACAAGGTAGGTTCCAAGATATGCATGATAAGTTTCAAATTTCAAAAAATGAGAAATTTATTCTAATGAGTAGGTTTCAGATTTCAAGTTTCAGATGGAACCTATAGAGAAGGTAGAATCGCACACTCTTAATTTGAGTTACTCGATATGGACGCACAAAAAGACATTTCAATTTTTCAGGTCAAACTTGAGCTTATTCAACTCAAGTTGGGGCTCGAGTTGAATAAGCTCGAGTTTATCCATAACTCAATCATAATCGAGTTGAATCGCAAATCTTGATTTTCTATCTTAAGTCGAGCTCGTGAAGGAAAATTGAAAGCTTGCGCCAGCGCGAGTCGAGTTCCAAACTCGACGGTAAATTGACCAGGGACACTGTTCGACTCGGTTCGGCTCGACTCGGCTGCACCCGATGCTTGTTTCTGTGCCTCTGACATCTGGTTTTCCTATTCCACTAGATATCGACAACAAGCTGCGCAAGCCAGCTAGACAGAATTTCTCAAGATCCGTGCCTTGTCTGGTATGGCCGGTGCATCGAACGCGAAGCGGATAACAAATTCAGAGCAGAATGCATTTACAATGGTCGAACAAACAAAGAGAACGAAGATTCCGAGGGCTCGGCCCTCCTCCACCAACTGCAGGCAATCGTCTCGTCTCGACATCCCCACTCGCTCATCCCACGGTTAAGGTTGTCCCGGTTCCTGCTGATGCGCCCGCAAAACTCATTCAGTGGGCGATGCCGGCGCACGCAGATTAGCCATTTGAATAAATGCCTCAAACGGAAAACCCATCCCTGTCGTGATCCATCCCCCGAAACTAGAAACAATCTTTCAAACATTTGCTGAGCATGTAGCAAAGACGCGGGTGGACAGACTTGTGCCTTGTGCATTGTGGTTCCTTTGCTGTGAAATTAGAATTTACAGACGATGAGTGCTTAGGAAAACAGAATTTACACCACGGCTGCTTAAAAAAGCAACCATTAATTCAGGCCATGACTCGACCACGGCCGACGGTCTTTAACGTCTTAATACCGAGGCTAAGGCCGATTACTTCCTGTACGGCATCGGCTTCAACAGCACGATAAAAGGCCGCTTCACCAAACAGCAAGACTTTCACTGACTTCACCTGCTTGTAGAATCGGTGGACATCGATCTAACTTTCAGCATGCAGATGGGGACATGGGACATTTGCATCATAGTAAAATCACTTGTGTCTCATCAAATTATTTAAGAAGACAGTGCACCACGCGCCTTAAAACCCGACTTAATTGTGCTCCGAAAGTACGAATATGTGGTTATGGATAATTTTTTCGTATCTAGGAAAATTACACGAAAATCGAGCATTTGTAATCTTTTTTTCCCACAGCTACGTAAGTATTTGGTCTGGTTAATTTGCAGCTGAACTTCTTGCCACCTCCAAACTTGAGTTTCGCCACAAAAAAAAAAAAAAAGATCACGACCGGCATGAACTACCCTTTGGCTCTAGGGGAATTCTTTGTGGGAACTGGGATTTTTCGGTGAGACTATACTTTATCACCGTCACGATCCGATCTCAAAAATGATCGGGCTAATGGATTACTCGGCTTCTGGGACGGGCATAGCTTGAGCCCTCCCAGGCCGATACCAAATCGCGACGAGTTAGCTAATTCGATCTTAATATGATCGGATGAAATGTGTATGTGCACGTGCAAGAAGGAGTTGTCACCAGTCTCTGAAAAAAGCAAACCGAATACTTTATCGATCGATCAAGGGATGCCGTTAGATTATACGCAACTAGAGATTAAGGGTTCAGGGACCTAGTTACATTGGTGTTGGCGCCAACGCCTTTCAATACCGGAATTGGGAATTCTTTTCTAAACGTGTCTCGCGCAGGTGTGAATGTGTCCATCAATCACAATCAAGGCAGGTAATGTGCATAATCAATGAGTCAATAGCAAGGATTAAATGCATTATATAACCCTAGAAAAGCCCTAAAACCTTAGAGAAATGTTCACTTAAGGTTTAATTTCAATTTGGGACAATTTACTCAAAATGGGCAAAATCATCATTTTCCCTAGAATCTAATGTCGAAACTAGGAAAATGAGGACAATCTAGCCATGTCCTATTTTTTGTGATTTTCTGAAATTTTTCTGAATTTTTAGATTTTTTTTTTTCGAATTGTTTCTGTATTATATACCCAGGCATCCATGGGCTGGATCCGCAGGCCCACGGGCGAGACACCCCCGCCCGGACTGGGCCTCAGAGGTAAGCCCAGTCTACTGACTCCCACAGCAAATGCCTAAACTAGGCCCCAATCAACAAAAGAGGCCATGCCCAAGCCCGAGCCGATGAGCCCATGTTCAGTCCAGTTCATGTCCGCCTGGCCCAAGCTGCTTCTCTCTTTCCTTTCTATCCAACCAAAGCAGCCACGAAGACAGACCACCTTTTCCTCCTTTTGTCTTTTCCTTCTTTTTCTTTGACTTTTCTTCCCTCAGACAGCTTTCTCCCAGGACAGAGGGCTCGACATTCATCACTCGCCATTTTCACGACCGTTTGCTACCTGCCAACGCCAATAAACGCCTCCCATCTCGCCGGAGCCGACTCATCCACCGTCGACCTTCCAACCGTCATCGGCAACCAAAAAGGAAAAAAAAACAGACATTCACGGTGAACCTTAGATCTGACCTGGACCTCTCCTCCCTCCGACTACGTCACCTTCTTGGTCTACACACTCTCCCTGAACCTTTCTTTTACTCCTCCTGTTTTCAGATCCTGGTGCAATCTGGTTCTACTTTTCACCCAGAACCAACCCTCAAAACCGACTTTTTTATTCCTTCTCTAAATTCTTCCTCCCTGTTTGTTTTTCTTTCTCCCTTTTTCTTTCGTCTTACTTAGTAACTCCTCAAAGATAGAAGACTAAAGCACAGCACCCAACAGAAGTAAACCCACGCTCAGTCTGGACCTAGCCTATCTTTGCTTTAGGTTTCTCTTTTTTCTACTTTTTTGGCTTTTGGTCTTTGTCATTGTCGCCCAGAACTTTCTTTTTTCCCTTTTTTCTTTTACGCTTGTTCCTTCAAACAGAAAAACCGAAGCTCACTCTTCAAACTCTCTTCATATTCTCTCTGTTGTCTTATCTGTATATTTGATCTCGTGCCAAAACTTCCCTCAAAAGACCCCCTCTCCATAGCCGGAACTCTCAATCTTCTCTCCCCCCCCGGAAAAAAACCATTTTCGCACTGCCAGAACCCATCTGTTCACGGTCTCCTACCTCATGAGTCATGACATGTGGAGAAAAGAGCAACTGAAGGTCAGTTCAAGCTCTGACCATCATGGACCATCACAGAACACTGATCGGCTCGACTCAAACCATGGCAAACACGGACGAACAACGTCGTCGAAAACTAGGCGGTTCAAGTTCACAAGTTCAAACAAAGTACGAGGCGAGGATACACGTTCCTGATAAATGTTGGGAGTTGGAGCAGTTTGCCGGACGTGGCCAACGCGCGAGGCACCGAACCCAGTCTCAGTTCTCTCTGTTCTTGCTCTGTACGCTTCTTAGTCACCCGAGAGCTCACTGAGCCCCTTTTTTCCCACCCGAGAACCCCCTGTTTGCTACCCGTCCTCCTCCTTTTGTAGCCGCGAGGCCCTCTGTTGGTGCTGCTCTGTCTCGTTTTTGCTGCCTTGAAGGGGACCCTTGAAGCTCCTCTGCCCAAGACCTGCACGTCTCTTCACCAATATGGCTTCTGCTTCTTCCCCGCCTCTCGGTCGAAGACCGCCTACCCCTTTCTCACCCTCTCTTTCGTGCAGCCTGGGGAGTCTGTTGGGCCTCAAGGACAAGACGTCCCAGATTGGTGCAAGCTTTTTTTAAATCTTCCGCTGGCTCGATCGGGAGTGCATTTAGGACTTTATCGCGGCACGCCCTCCTCCGATGGGCTTCGAATTTCGCAAAAACCCCCCACGCTTCGTGATCAGAATGAGTGTGAATTGAGGTTTTCCATGGCCCATATCGAATTCTCGAAATATAAAGTGACCAGACGCAAACGCGATTAAAAGAATTTTTTTTTAAACTATTTTCCCATATTTTTTCCAACCTCATTTGGCATTTATTTCTAATTTTCGGCTATTTTTAGATAAATAGAAATTTCAAAAATTCGGTAAAAATTCGAAAAATATTTTTTGACTCGAAATTGATTCCTTGCCAAGAGTTTCAAAATTGATTTTTGAATTAATGATTTTTTTCTTGATTTTTGACTAATTTTTAAAGTGAAAAGTGATTAAAAATCAAGTGTCAACCAAAAACACTCGCCCTTCTATCTCATACTGCGCCTCCATCCTTGCCACCGGTTGACCCTACCATCTCCCGTGAGCCGACCACCGGCGACCTGATGGAGCCACACCGTCCCGCCAAATGGCTCGTCTCGTTCAATTATTTATAGGTGGTTTGAAGGGGCTTTTTTGGGTCTTCCGAGAGCGACGTTCACTTAACGTTTGAATTCTAACTCGATGCTGATAGCTTTATTAGTGCCTTGGTAATTAGTGACAAAACCACCAATTCGCAAGGGGTTGGGCCGGATTCAGTGGCCATGAACCGGTTCGGGTGAAGATTTACCCTAATGCTGTATAACCCAGGAATCTTTGGAGCAAGAGAAAAGGGGGGAGCCGATTAGTTCCCTAATTTGGTCGATGCTTTTGGTTTTGAGAAAATTTCATGGATTAATATTAACTAACACATATGTGGAAACTACATCTTTCTTCTCTTTGTCAGTGGTCCATAGAGAGAATTACCAAAAAAATTCTTAAACCTATTGCAATTATGTCAATTTAGTTCGATTTTTTTTTGTCAATTCAGACTTAAAACTTTTATATTTCTAGCCAATTTTGGTCGAAAATCACTGATGTGATGTTACCACATGACAATTTTTAAAATGTTATTCTAACACTTTTTTTTGAAATTTTTATTCTTATTTTTCATCTTCCTCTTCATCTAACCAATTGTCAGGGTTTGGCGACCAGCCAAGAGGTGAGAGCTAGCCTGCTCACCACTAGCAAGAGCAAGCTTCCTAAGTAATGCCTGAATTGCTATGAAGGAAAAAGGAAAGAGAATGAAGAGAAAAATTAAAATATAATTAAAATTTATCCACGTCAGAGTTGATCGCCCGCACCATATTAGCAATTTTCCTATCAAAATTGGCCAGATTGACTAACTTGGCTCAGATACAAAAGCTCCAATACTCAACTAGCAAAAAAAAAAAGGTTTAGAATTGACTGATAAGGGACGAACAAAAATAACATATCGAGAACCACTCGACCGACTTATGTTGGGTTTGGTTCAGCATTCCCAATGGGCTTTCAGTCCTCAAAGCCCCTTGAGAAAATGCTGAATCGTTTGGTTCAGCTTTAGGCCAGCATTTGACCAAATGCTGGCCTTGGAATGCTGAAAGCCCAATGCTAGTAGGGACTAGCATTGGGCTTTCAGCATTCCCAAGGCCAGCATTTGGTCAAATGCTGGCCTAAAGCTGAACCAAACGATTCAGCATTTTCTCAAGGGGCTTTGAGGACTGAAAGCCCATTGGGAATGCTGAACCAAACCCAACATAAGTCGGTCGAGTGGTTCTCGAATGTTATTTTTGTTCGTCCCTTATCAAGTCAATTCTAAACCTTTTTTTTTTGCTAGTTGAGTATTGGAGCTTTTGTATCTGAGCCAAGTTAGTCAATCTGGCCAATTTTGATAGGAAATTGCTAATATGGTGCGGGCGATCAACTCTGACGTGGATAAATTTTAATTATATTTTAATTTTTCTCTTTCATTCTCTTTCCTTTTTCCTTCATAGCAATTCAGGCATTACTTAGGAAGCTTGCTCTTGCTAGTGGTGAGCAAGGCTAGCTCTCACCTCTTGGCTGGTCGCCAAACCCTGACAATTGGTTAGATGAAGAGGAAGATGAAAAATAAGAATAAAAATTTCAAAAAAAAAGTGTTAGAATAACATTTTAAAAATTGTCATGTGGTAACATCACATCAGTGATTTTCGACCAAAATTGGCTAGAAATATAAAAGTTTTAAGTCTGAATTGACAAAAAAAAAAATCGAACTAAATTGACATAATGCAATAGGTTTAAGAATTTTTTTTGGTAATTCTCTCTATGGACCACTGACAAAGAGAAGAAAGATGTAGTTTCCACATATGTGTAGTTAATATTAATCCATGAAATTTCTCAAAACCAAAAGCATCGACCAAATTAGGGAACTAATCGGCTCCCCCACCTTTTCTCTTGCTCCAAAGATTCCTGGGTTATACAGCATTAGGGTAAATCTTCACCCGAACCGGTTCATGGCCACTGAATCCGGCCCAACCCCTTGCGGAATTGGTGGTTTTGTCACTAATTACAAGGCACTAATAAAGCTATCAGCATCGAGTTAGAATTCAAACGTTAAGTGAACGTCGCTCTCGGAAGACCCAAAAAAGCCCCTCAAAACCACCTATAAATAATTGAACGAGACGAGCCATTTGGCGGGGACGGTGTGGCTCCATCAGGTCGCGGTGGTCGGCTCACGGGAGATGGTAGGTCAACCGGTGGCAAGGATGGAGGCGCAGTATGAGATAGAAGGGCGAGTGTTTTTGGTTGACACTTGATTTTTAATCACTTTTCACTTTAAAAATTAGTCAAAAATCAAGAAAAAAATCAATTAATTCAAAAATCAATTTGAAACTCTTGGCAAGGAATCAATTCGAGCAAAAAATATTTTTCGAATTTTTACGAATTTTTGAAATTTCTATTTATCTAAAAATAGCCGAAAATTAGAAATAAATGCCAAATGAGGTTGGAAAAAAATATGGGAAAATAGTTTTAAAAAAAAATCTTTTAATCGCGTTGCGTCTGGTCACTTTATATTTCGAGAATTCGATATGGGCCATGGGAAAACCTCAATTCACACTCATTCTGATCACGAAGCGTGGGGGGTTTTGCGAAATTCGAAGCCCATCGGAGGAGGGCGTGCCGCGATAAAGTCCTAAATGCACTCCCGATCGAGCCAGCGGAAGATTTAAAAAAGCTTTGCACCAATCTGGGACAGTCTTGGTCCTTGAGGCCCAACAGACTCCCCAGGCTGCACGAAAGAGAGGGTGAGAAAGGGGTAGGCGGTCTTCGACCGAGAGGCGGGGGAAGAAGCAGAAGCCATATTGGTGAAGAGACGTGCAGGTCTTGGGCAGAGGAGCTTCAAGGGTCCCCTTCAAGGCAGCAAAAACGAGACAGAGCAGCACCAACAGAGGGCCTCGCGGCTACAAAAGGAGGAGGACGGGTAGCAAAAGGGGGTTCTCGGGTGGGAAAAAAGGGGCTCAGTGAGCTCTCGGGTGACTAAGAAGCGTACAGAGCAAGAACAGAGAGAACTGAGACTGGGTTCGGTGCCTCGCGCGTTGGCCACGTCCGGCAAACTGCTCCAACTCCCAACATTTATCAGGAACGTGTATCCTCGCCTCGTACTTTGTTTGAACTTGTGAACTTGAACCGCCTAGTTTTCGACGACGTTGTTCGTCCGTGTTTGCCATGGTTTGAGTCGAGCCGATCAGTGTTCTGTGATGGTCCATGATGGTCAGAGCTTGAACTGACCTTCAGTTGCTCTTTTCTCCACATGTCATGACTCATGAGGTAGGAGACCGTGAACAGATGGGTTTGGCAGTGCGAAAATGGTTTTTTTCCGGGGGGGAGAGAAGATTGAGAGTTCCGGCTATGGAGAGGGGGTCTTTTGAGGGAAGTTTTGGCACGAGATCAAATATACAGATAAGACAACAGAGAGAATATGAAGAGAGTTTGAAGAGTGAGCTTCGGTTTTTCTGTTTGAAGGAACAAGCGTAAAAGAAAAAAGGGAAAAAAGAAAGTCTGGGCGACAATGACAAAGACCAAAAGCCAAAAAAGTAGAAAAAAGAGAAACCTAAAGCAAAGATAGGCTAGGTCCAGACTGAGCGTGGGTTTACTTCTGTTGGGTGCTGTGCTTTAGTCTTCTATCTTTGAGGAGTTACTAAGTAAGACGAAAGAAAAAGGAGAAAGAAAAACAAACAGGGAGGAAGAATTTAGAGAAGGAATAAAAAAGTCGGTTTTGAGGGTTGGTTCTGGGTGAAAAGTAGAACCAGATTGCACCAGGATCTGAAAAACAGGAGGAGTAAAAGAAAGGTTCAGGGAGAGTGTGTAGACCAAGAAGGTGACGTAGTCGGAGGGAGGAGAGGTCCAGGTCAGATCTAAGGTTCACGTGAATGTCTGTTTTTTTTTCCTTTTGGTTGCCGATGACGGTTGGAAGGTCGACGGTGGATGAGTCGGCTCCGGCGAGATGGGAGGCGTTTATTGGCGTTGGCAGGTAGCAAACGGTCGTGAAAAATGGCGAGTGATGAATGTCGAGCCCTCTGTCCTGGGAGAAAGCTGTCTGAGGGAAGAAAAGTCAAAGAAAAAGAAGGAAAAGACAAAAAGGAGGAAAAGGTGGTCTGTCTTCGTGGGCTGCTTTGGTTGGATAGAAAGGAAAGAGAGAAGCAGCTTGGGCCAGGCGGACATGAACTGGACTGAACATGGGCTCATCGGGCTCGGGCTTGGGCATGGCCTCTTTTGTTGATTGGGGCCTAGTTTAGGCATTTGCTGGTGGGAGTCAGTAGACTGGGCTTACCTCTGAGGCCCAGTCCGGGCGGGGGTGTCTCGCCCGTGGGCCTGCGGATCCAGCCCATGGATGCCTGGGTATATAATACAGAAACAATTCGAAAAAAAAAAATCTAAAAAATTCAGAAAAATTTCAGAAAATCACAAAAAATAGGACATGGCTAGATTGTCCTCATTTTCCTAGTTTCGACATTAGATTCTAGGGAAAATGATGATTTGGCCCATTTTGAGTAAATTGTCCCAAATTGAAATTAAACCTTAAGTGAACATTTCTCTAAGGTTTTAGGGCTTTTCTAGGGTTATATAATGCATTTAATCCTTGCTATTGACTCATTGATTATGCACATTACCTGCCTTGATTGTGATTGATGGACACATTCACACCTGCGCGAGACACGTTTAGAAAAGAATTCCCAATTCCGGTATTGAAAGGCGTTGGCGCCAACACCAATGTAACTAGGTCCCTGAACCCTTAATCTCTAGTTGCGTATAATCTAAACGGCATCCCTTGATCGATCGATAAAGTATTCGGTTTGCTTTTTTCAGAGACTGGTGACAACTCCTTCTTGCACGTGCACATACACATTTCATCCGATCATATTAAGATCGAATTAGCTAACTCGTCGCGATTTGGTATCGGCCTGGGAGGGCTCAAGCTATGCCCGTCCCAGAAGCCGAGTAATCCATTAGCCCGATCATTTTTGAGATCGGATCGTGACGGTGATAAAGTATAGTCTCACCGAAAAAATCCCAGTTCCCACAAAGAATTCCCCTAGAGCCAAAGGGGTAGTTCATGCCGGTCGTGATCTTTTTTTTTTTTTTTGTGGCGAAACTCAAGTTTGGAGGTGGCAAGAAGTTCAGCTGCAAAATTAACCAGACCAAATACTTACGTAGCTGTGGGAAAAAAAGATTACAAATGCTCGATTTTCGTGTAATTTTCCTAGATACGAAAAAATTATCCATAACCACATATTCGTACTTCGGAGCACAATTAAGTCGGGTTTTAAGGCGCGTGGTGCACTGTCTTCTTAAATAATTTGATGAGACACAAGTGATTTTACTATGATGCAAATGTCCCATGTCCCCATCTGCATGCTGAAAGTTAGATCGATGTCCACCGATTCTACAAGCAGGTGAAGTCAGTGAAAGTCTTGCTGTTGGTGAAGCGGCCTTTTATCGTGCTGTTGAAGCCGATGCCGTACAGGAAGTAATCGGCCTTAGCCTCGGTATTAAGACGTTAAAGACCGTCGGCCGTGGTCGAGTCATGGCCTGAATTAATGGTTGCTTTTTTAAGCAGCCGTGGTGTAAATTCTGTTTTCCTAAGCACTCATCGTCTGTAAATTCTAATTTCACAGCAAAGGAACCACAATGCACAAGGCACAAGTCTGTCACCCGCGTCTTTGCTACATGCTCAGCAAATGTTTGAAAGATTGTTTCTAGTTTCGGGGATGGATCACGACAGGGATGGGTTTTCCGTTTGAGGCATTTATTCAAATGGCTAATCTGCGTGCGCCGGCATCGCCCACTGAATGAGTTTTTGCGGGCGCATCAGCAGGAACCGGGACAACCTTAACCGTGGGATGAGCGAGTGGGGATGTCGAGACGAGACGATTGCCTGCAGTTGGTGGAGGAGGCCGAGCCCTCGGAATCTTCGTTCTCTTTGTTTGTTCGACCATTGTAAATGCATTCTGCTCTGAATTTGTTATCCGCTTCGCGTTCGATGCACCGGCATACCAGACAAGGCACGGATCTTGAGAAATTCTGTCTAGCTGGCTTGCGCAGCTGTTGTCGATATCTAGTGGAATAGGAAACCAGATGTCAGAGGCACAGAAACAAGCATCGGGTGCAGCCGAGTCGAGCCGAACGAGTCGAACAGTGTCCCTGGTCAATTTACCGTCGAGTTTGGAACTCGACTCGCGCTGGCGCAAGCTTTCAATTTTCCTTCACGAGCTCGACTTAAGATAGAAAATCAAGATTTGCGATTCAACTCGATTATGATTGAGTTATGGATAAACTCGAGCTTATTCAACTCGAGCCCCAACTTGAGTTGAATAAGCTCAAGTTTGACCTGAAAAATTGAAATGTCTTTTTGTGCGTCCATATCGAGTAACTCAAATTAAGAGTGTGCGATTCTACCTTCTCTATAGGTTCCATCTGAAACTTGAAATCTGAAACCTACTCATTAGAATAAATTCTCATTTTTTGAAATTTGAAACTTATCATGCATATCTTGGAACCTACCTTGTCACATATTTCAGGGTCGGCTTCAAGATTTAACTACGTTTCACCCGTATTCTTAATTGAACGATTGCAGTGAATTATCATCACTTTTAATAATCACCATTTACTATTAGAATCTACTCATTACAACTCATATATAGACACACGAATCAACAAGAAATTTTAACAAAATAAAATCGTAGTCATAAATATCGAGAAAATAGAAGCTTAGATTAGTGCTTCCAGTGTACACACTCATTATCGAAACGCCATGAAATACCCGCATGATCACGAGAAGATATATATATCAAGAAAAACAGAAAAACTGTTATAGGTTACAGTTTCAGGTTCCACTTATCTAGAATTCGAAACTTATAAGCTAGAATAGACTTATCAATTCTTAGAACTTGAAATTCAATATGCATGCCTGAAACTTGAAATAGTACAAGTTTCACATGGGTCTAGTTTCAGGTTCTAGCTTTCACCATGGAACCAGAACTGGAACCATGGTCAACCCCTCACTTAAACTTAATTTGAATTTCCGGCCACCTAATCTTAAGCGATAGTCGAGGTAAGCTTGAGCTAAGCTCGCGAATAGCTTGACTTAATCTCGCTATCCGAGAAAGTAGGAACCTCCTTGGCCATTGGAGAGGCTGGCAATTCGAGCCGCGACAACATATTCGTGTAATTCGAAATCATTACAGAATCGTTTCACATGGTTATCGAGGCTCTTGTTAAAAGCGAGCGAAAACTCGTCAACTCATATCCATTTCAAACAAAGTAGTGCCATGTCCTCTGGAATTAGGAATCCTATCAATATAGTGCTCCGGTTTGTGTAAGGCATGGCCATTGTGATGAAGGACAGGTCACATATCTCGATCATAAATATTTCTTTTTATTTATTAAGATTGTGGCCAATTTTATTTCCTTTTTTAAT
>JAGVVM010003708.1:0-38073 GCA_019149425.1 Psidium friedrichsthalianum
CCCTTGAAATCTAATTTTGTGTGATTCGCATTCGTTTGTAACTTGTAAATATGCCCTTTATGTCATTTATTTATATTTGTAAATATTTATGAAATATTTATTGTGGAATGTATAAGGAATGTTTAAAATAATTGTTTTGGTTTGGTATGGGCTTGAGTGGAGTTCTATTAAAGTTTTAGTAACTTAGTGAACCAATATTAATAAATGATTGTGTTAATGATAATTTCAAACGAGAATTCTTGACGATGATGGAAAACGTAGGAACTTCGATCGAGCGCCTTATGTGAAATTATCATTAATGTAATAGTTAGTGTAAAATAAATGCATAATGTAAGTCATTAATAGTGTGAAACATGGCCAATAAAAACTAGTGTTCAAATACACATGACTTCACGCTTAATAAGAATATCATAGCGACTTAAGGGAGGAGATGATTTTGACGGCGGGTGACATGAAATGGAATGTGGGATTTATTTTATGCTAGAAAAGCAAGAAGTACTTAGAAGCTTAACAAGTTTATGTAAAGACCTGAATATGGAATTTACTGCACCACATAGATAATGGAATAGAGGCATATGTTGTATTGGAAAAAGAAGAACTCAGTGCTCGCATTGTTGCTGAATAGTGTATAGAAAATGAAACATGCTGACGAAATCAATGGATTCTGAAAATGCCAAAGTCATGTGGGAATATTAAAAGTAAATTTGGTAGACATCTGGTCACCATACCAAATGCGATTCACTATAAAATTGGACAATCATATGATGCCTCATGGGTAGAACATGAAATAAATATTAGAGATGTATGTCAAACTGGATAAGTGAAACTGTGAGATGCATGCCACATTGTGACTGATAAGCAGCAAATGCAAGCAGTAATCCATACTTTGCCTCATAGCTGGAGTACATAGAAAATCCACTGCATCCATAATAAAGTAAAGACTTTTGAGGATGCATACGCGTCTTGAGAAGAGGTGGATCGCCTCTAGTGGGTAAACAAGAAATCGATTTTGTTATGTTGGTTCTAGCTCACATGGATTTCGAGCTCCAAGCGTAAGTGTCAAGGTGGGTTTGAGAAGTGAAAGGCAAGTGAATAGATTGTTCAGGGAGGAAGCCGAAGTTTAACTGACATGGAAAGGAGAAAAACGTTTTTCAAAAGTAACATTCAAAAGTGAAGCGTTTTAATTGTGGCAAGAAGGGTCATTTTACTCGTAACTATAGCAAGTCAAAGAAGTTAGAAATCCTTTGTACATTAGAGTTTACTCATGTCTCCAAGTTGGTTTTCGTAATTGAACCTCACTTTGTAAATTGTAGACTTGGGGGATATAGACCATGTACTGAAAGGATAGAAATGCCCTCGTGGAATTTCAACAAATTCCACATTGAGCAAAGTAATATTTGTGGGCAAATAATTCCTAGTGGAAATCAAGAAGATTGGCACTTGCCAACTGAATATGCGCGGTGGTCGCAAATATTTCTACATGATGTGTTATATGCTCTAGAGATTGTCGAAATTTGATTTGTGTTGGTTTGGTAAACTTTGTTCTAATTTGAACTTTCGTAATGATGATGGTTGACTTGTCATTGCGAACAAGTTATTATAGTTAGGATATTTTTATTGTGCTAATTATAAAGCACAGTAATATGATTGTTTGTTATTCCTTATCACGTCTCGGATCTTTGTGATAATGATGTGAATGCGTAGCATGTGAAGCTGGGTTATATTGGCCAATAGCAAATATTTAGATAAGCTAAAAGGGCTTATTGGACAAAATTGAAAAAGTTTATTTACCTATTTATGAACATTGCCTGATGGAAAAGACAACGAGGAAATAATTTATAAAAGAAATAAGAGCTGATTTTCCTTTGCAGTTGATCCATTTGGATATATGTGGTTCAATGATTATGAGAGTATGACATAGATTGTTTATTTCATCACATTTATAGATGATTATACTCGATTCGGACATGTTTTTTTTGTTTTCTCATAAATCTGAGGCATGAGTTGCTTTGAGAGATTTTTGAGCTTTTAGAAAATCAATTTTAAAAAATTAATTATTAAGATTTGATCGAGGTCAAGAAAATCTATCTGATTAGTTCAGATATTTATGTGATAAAAAGGAATAAAAATATGATTGACTATTCTAGCGATTCATCAACAAAATGGAGTTGTAAAGAGAAGAAATAAGCCCAAATGAAAATGATTAGGTCTATGATGGCACTGGATAATTTGCTAATCACCTTTTGGGTTGATGCTTTGTTGATTACCATCTATATACTTAACAATGTGCCTACTAAATTAGTTTTTTCCACTCCATATAAGTTGTGGACAGATCGAAAATAAGATTTCAGTTTTCTTAGACCTTGGGATGTTGGGTTTTGTACATGAAAGTTGAAAATTTTCACCAAATATATAGCAAGCGTAGCGGAATAAACAAAATCCGTATATGGATCTTCCTTAGGAGATATTCGTGCATTTTAATTGAAAATTAAAACATACGACTAGAGGGCTCAAGGCTTACCTCAAGAAGAGCACCTTAGTCGAGACGGTTTGTATGTTCTTGAGCTCCATAAACGTTGAGTCTCTAGTTCTGACACATAACCAATAGCGTGATGACGGAAGATGAGGCTTGCGGACGATTGCTCATTAATTGTGTTAGCAACCCTTGAGACGCGACGAACCAAGCTCGATGTTTGATCACGAACAACTCACAAACCTCAAGTGTTTTGTACGAGAATAATATCACACGTGCACAAAGAAAAACGACACGAAACTCACTTGAACGGATGAAGGAACGGGCTAAGAAAACAAAGGAAAATCATCATTCAACCTTAACTCCTAACCCTTACAAATCGCTCTATAGGGTGGTTTGTTTGGGGCGGTGGCCAGCTAGGCACCGCCAGCCTAGCCTGGCTAGTGGCCGCCCAAATGCATTGCGCTATCTTGCTATTTGTCCTATGTGTTGTCATTTTTTCTTGTCTCGTGCAGAGTCATTGAATAACCAACCTTATCCTTTGACTTTTATTAGATAAGAAATCTTATCTCTTATCGTTTAGATGATAAATCTTACTATCTCGTGATTCGTGCAGATGTCACATCAGTATGACATCATACTAAGGTCCTGCTTAAATCGCATGCTTATACGTTCATGGTTAGAAATTAGAATCAAATCTTATTTGATCTAATTTCGATTAACTATCTCCATAATTATGATTGCAAACATCTTTACAATTATGTCTTCTATTTCAATGTCATCATGCATTGGTTATGGTATGTGACATCCCTAGATTCATCACTGAGTTGGCAGTAGGATGCATACTAATCAATTAGTATCACCAAGAGAATTGACTGTCCTAATCAATCTCTGGGTCTCACAAGTCATGAATGACATCTAGCAATATATCACGGTTACCCATATAGTGTAAATGTTGCAAGAACATAATGAACCGGTCAGCTTTGGCTATAGTGCAATTCAATCATTCTATCTTAACTATGTTTCGATCAAACATGATCCATTTTCTGACTTATATCTTGTTCAAATGATTTTTATAAAAATTGTAAGTTTTTAAGGGTCAAGTGAAAATAAGTCCAAAAAGTTAAAGTTGAATAAAATGGGTCCAAAATATATCACACAATTGAACCCACTTTCAATCCATCTAAAAAAAATTAAGTCATTAGTTGGGTTGACTTGTAAATGGCCTCAAGTATATTATTTTATACTTTGTAATTTTTATTTTTATAAGTAAAAGAAAAAAATACAAATAAAATTCAAAAATATAAAAAATGATAAGCAGCCTTAAGAATTTCTTTCCAAGTCAGCCTTTCCCTTTCTCACATGCTCAAAAGAATAGAGAGAAACTCTAGAGAGAACTTTGGATTGTATTACTTGTAAGATAATCCAAATGAGGGGAGTCCCCTATATATACAAAGACTCCCTTGATTACAACCATCGATCTATCCTCAATCTAATGGTGGAATCACACCTCCCCATCTACCAAGGAGAGTGCATCTCCCTATCGACCAATGAGATTGTGAGAAACTCTTTAGAATAGAGTACATTTACAATATTGTTCGCCCTTAAAAATATTCTAGAGAACTCAAGAGAGACGTCTGTTCTTCTTGGATGGTTCACGGCCCTTTAAGCTTGAAAACCTCTTGATCGTGACACAAGGTTGTATTTACCTACCGATTTTATGTAAAGTTTGAACAACATGTATCAAGAAAGTAGGGTAAAAATTTTCATGTAAGATGGAAATAATCTAGGCTTCATTTGTTTCACGAAAAATGTGATATTTTCGAAAAATATTTTTCAAGAAGTCATTTTTCAAGAAAATAATGATATTTTTCAGTGTTAGGCTAATACTTCAAAATAAACTAGAAAACGATTTTCATCGTTTGTCAAAGAATTGATTTTCCTAAAAAAGTTTATTAACTAATTCATTTTTAATTATTATTTATTTTTTCAAATAAAAAATGTTTTCTATTTTTAATTACTTTCTTAAATTTTTTTCCTCTTTTTTTCTTATGTAATTTTTTCTTGGCTAGTCATCGACCACGGCAGCGACCAATAACTGCCACAGGCCAGCCTCGACCTCGGCTCGACCTTGACGGAGGCCGGCGAGCTCAGGCTGAGCCTCCCTGGTCTCGAGTGAGACCAAGCTTCACCGAATTTGGCGAGGCAAGCCCCGCTCGCTCGAGGCCAAGCTAGATCCGGCGAGGCGAGGCCTCCCTTGAGGCCAATGATGCCAAGGCTCGCCTCATCGGCCTATGGTGAGGTTGAGGTTGGCCTCGCCAGCGTTGAGTGAGGTCGAGGCTCACTTGCCTCGCTCGCTCGAGGCCGAAGCCGGCTGAACCAGATTCGGCGAGCTTGGCCTCCCTCAAGGCTGGTGAGGTCGAGGCTCGTCACTGAGCCTCGAGCTTGCCTCGCCGGGCGGCTGTTGTCACCGAGGTTTGTCATCGGTAGAGGAAGCAGGCGGAGGAAGGAGCAATAGTAGGCAGAGGAAGCGGTGGAGGAAGGAGTAGTAGCGAAGGAGGAAGAAGAAGAAGAAAAGAAGAAAAAGAGAAGAAAAAAGAAAAAAAAGAAGAAAAGAAGAAAATAAAAAGATTAAAAAATAAAATAAATCTAAAATAAAAAACTTTCGAATTTTTTAAAAAATACTTATAAAAAAATAGAAATGTGAAGGAAACGGGGAAGAAAAGATGAGGAAAATATTTTCTTCTTCTCAAAATGGGGAAAATATTTTCCACACTTTTAAAAGAGATTTTTTCATAGGAGGAAAATATTTTCCAAGACTAGCCTATTTTCCGCCTTCCCAAACGCCGGAAAATTCAGAAAATATTTTCCGGAAAGTTATTTACGCTAAATAAATGGAGCCTACATCTTCAGGAATTTTCATTCCTCAATGGCTCGAAAAGTGCGTTTGCAAGTTCAAAGCAGAAAACTGTTAAGAGCTACTACACATGCTTCACAACAGGCGCCGAAATTGAATTATGGGGTAGTACGACCCTAGTTGGAAACCCAAACTAAACATATCCATGTATTATTTTCGTGGCAAGTGAAACAACAGAAAGGTTCACGTTGAGTGACAAATGGATTCAAGCCATTCAGGCTTGGTTCTTGAAGATCTCAAGACAGTGTTCCTGATCCAAGTTTCTGCTCCAGAATGTCTTGTAGTACTCTGCATATGTGAAGTCCCGATAAACGGGCCCACGCCCGTCGTCTAGGAGCGATACGGGCGAGCTAATCATCGCATCGTTGCTCGGGCAAAGGAACGACGCGATCGACATTCTTTGCTTGTCACTGTTCACTACGGCCCGGTGAAATACGCTTTTGTACCTCCCGTTGCTCAATGCCTGCGATACATCATCAACATCAGCAGCATCGCATTCAGCGATCAACCTATGACAAAACTTTTGATGGGGCTGAGATTAGAGATATCTTAGGATATTCAAGAAATCATAACTATTTCATCAGAAATCATAAGGCACTTCTGAAAAATTGAACCTGGCCGGCTCCCCACGCCCGCCCCCTCCCCCAAAAAAAAGATACGTCTCTAATCACATTCATTTGTAAAGTTTTCTTCTTCGACATAATCAACGCATGTCGTCTTACCAGAAACTATAGTCGAGTGATAAAGAAGATATCGAAAGTGTTAGAAATAAATCAAAATTGACATTGAGGGAAAAGATATATATGTTTCCTCGGTCAAGTGGACATAATTTTATATGATACGACTGACTCGATCTACCATGTTAGAAGTACCTGTAATTGGTCACCGATGTTGACGACAAAGGCATTAGGGTGAGGATTAACGGCGAGCCACTTGCCATCCATGAGGACCTGAAGGCCTGCGACATGTGGATCTTGGAGCAGAATGGTGAGTGCATTTGGGTCGGTGTGGCCTGGGAGACCGTAAGTGAGTTCTGGCTCTGGGCATGGCGGGTAGAAATTGACGGCCATGTGTTGCCCTTGTTCTCCTAGGATATTCCTCACGGCGTCCTTCTCCAACCCGAGGCTCTCCGAGATCAGCTCCTCGAGTCTGTACCCGAGACCTCGCACTTGTCGACAGTAGTTGCTCACGAACTCTCTGTCGATAGCACGGATGATTGAAGTGATCAAAGGCATAAGTGATCAGTGCTTCGACTAGGCCTTTCAGATATGATCATTTATACATTATTTCAAAGCTTTTTTCGCTAATCGGTGAGGTTTGGACATGACAGCTTGGGTCCCGATCATTTGGACGTGAAGTTTTCAGGAGGGGTGGTCCATGTCCACGCAAGCTTGTCCATTGATCACCTCTCATTCGTATCTAGAGGAATCTCGATGCAACGAATATTGGAAAAACAAGACAATCCTTTGAAAGGAAGATAATTTTAGCCGGAACTCAACCGATCCATGGACGACTTTGTCAATCCACTTTAAGATGAAGCGGATTTGGCTAATGCTGGGCCTAATTTTGAAGCGGAGCTGGGCTTGTGCTATTTGTCGGCTGCGGTTGGCTTTTTGCACCGAAAATAAAGAAATGAAAGGCCGAAAAGCAAGAAAAACAACACAACCTAACAAAAAGATGAGTTATGCTGACCATCACTATTTTAGGTCGTAACTGGGGATGATAGGTTTTAAGGTGGGTAGGTTTCGGACTAAAAACCTTGGAACCTACCTTGTCAGGATCGGCTCCTCATATGTAAATCGAGAACTGATCATGTTGATCTTGAAACTAGCCTGGAACTAAATCAGCCGGTTCTAGGGTCAATTCATAAACTTGCCGATTTTTTCCCCTTTTGTTTACATAGTGTACGCTTGGCACACACATTACAATTCTTCTTTCTTGAGGACAATATGCCACACATATTTAATTGAAACAAATATTTTCCGTTTTAAAAAAAAGGAAAAGAAAATACTTGGGTTCAACGATAAACTGGTTTGAAACCGGTTCAGTTCTAAGTTCTACCATAGATTAGACTATCAAGTTCTATGTACGAACCAACATTGCCAATCCCAAGGTCCCGTATAGAACTAACCGGTTTGTGGTATAGAATTGGGAATCAAAATCTCAAGGCCGGCTCCTAGTTTTTGGGACCTAAAACTGGACCGATCCCATTGCGAGTCGGCTCAGTTACTCACCCTGTTGGTTGTGACAAAGCCTATTATGTTGACAAATTAAACAGCCACCAACCATCACACTTCTAGATGGGTACACTTTTTTCTCCATATTGAATTCCACCAAACCACTGCTGCAGCCTTTACCCTTGCAAAGTCAAGACCGACAACTTCTAGAAAATTCAAAAGTCTTTCGTCGGGAAGAATCTTAGAGAGCATCTGACTGTATATATGGTCCCGCTATTAAATATAAAGTATGCCGATTTAAGTGGCTTGCTTTGACAGCAGCTCATGACTTGAGCTTATTATAATCTACTGCATGTCCTTAATTAACAACAACAAGAAGGAGACTGCTTAAGTCGGACGAGAGCAACGAGTGCAATATGTCTAAAATTGAAGGGGTTAAAAACAATATTTGGCAGTTATTGCATGCTGACTAGTGTAAAAGGGTAGACATAATTGATATTTTTAGTCAATTTATTTCTTATTTTGTGGTGTATTTTTTCAGCAAGATGAGATGCCTAGGGGATAATGGTGCTAAGCTCAGCTTCTTATGTTACCTAGTTTGCATAAGCACCAAAGTCAAGAACGCCAAGTTGAATGTCCTGTATAGGAGTTTTATCATAGACATCTTTGGCACGATCTAAGCACCAAAGTCAAGAACGACAATGTGAATGTCCTGTATAGGAGTTTTTATCATAAACATCTTTGGCACGATCTAAGCGCCAAAGTTAAGAACGACTATGTGAATGTCCTATATAGGAGTTTTATCCTAAACATCTTTGGCACGATCTAAGCACCAAAGTCAAGAACGACAAGGTGAATGTCCTGTATAGGAATTTTATCATAGATAGCTTTGTCATGATCTATTTGTTTTTCCCAATGGTTGAAATCTCTATCACGGATTGAATTTCCGATTAACCCATTATATGAATGATAATATATAGAGCTCAGTGCGTCAGTTTCAGAAAGACTAACCGACCTTCCCCACCATACTTTGATCTCCATGTGAATCCTCTCTCTTTGACGCCTAACATCGTTGAACTTGGAGAGAAAACCAAAATTCAAAACTGAGTTCACATAGCGACAAGTTTAGGCCGACATCATATAGACCAAGAAGCTATGCTTATCCATCACTTTTGAAATTAATGTTATGCCCCCAACCATTTTCTTTTATTAGGTTTAAGTGCAATTATATGGATATTCCTTTAGTACTCTAATTTTTGTTTTCGGAGACCTAATATGTAAGGAAATGGAATATTGGCTTCATTACGGCCTTCATTGCACTTTTGAAATTTTAATGGGTCCACTCTATTGTCACTTGAATGTAGGGAAGATGAATTATTACATCAGCATCATGACGTAGGAGGCTGACGTCATCGGCTAATCTAGATAAGTTCGGCAGATTTGTGTTTTCTTTTTCTTTTTCATTCAACTTGCATTGCCCGTGATTGAGGCATAGTACAAAAATAAAGAGGTGTTCCGGGAAAATTACACTCCATGATTGACAATATTTCGATAAAAATACTTCTGTTCCTTTCTTTTTTAATTTTTTAAGTAGGACGATATTCTTAAATGATCGACGGTGTTGTCCTGCTTAAAAATATTGTTTAAGAATATTGTCTTGCGATGACGTAAGATCAAGTATTCCGTCTTCTTATTTTTTTTATAAGCAGGACAATATTCTTACTGTTTAAATACCTAACAAATGGTATGTTTCGTACTAATAAGAAGACAGAATACTCGATCTTACGTCATCGCGACTCATTACAAGAGCACAATATGATGAATATTCTTATGTAAGGACCGACAACCGAGTCAATTGTTCTGGCCTGTCTATTTCTCCTCCTTATTTCAATGCGTTTTTGGTGGTTGTCCGTATCGCTACGTCTAAGCAGCACATCCCATTTCCATGGTAGAATCTTCCGTTTGACAATAACTCTTCACTCATTTTTGTGGCCAAGACCAAAGGTGGAATTCTAGTGGCAAGAAAAAATGGCGCAAACCAAAAAGAACGATAAGGCTTGTGACGGTCCATTCATGTGGGTGTAGAATTATCGAAGCCGTGACGTATGTTGAGTTTAACTAGAGACCTCGACTTCAATAATTATTGATGCCTTTAATGTTTTTTTTTTATAAATAAAGATTGTGCACTCAAACCCTAAACAAATTGTCCAAATCTTTCTCGAGAAATACAAAAAGTGACCTCATGTTTCACGAGCGTCTCCTTGTCCTTTTCTCGAGTGTGAACGCTTTCTCTTCTCTTTTTTATTCACAATGCATATAGCATGCATTTGCACTAATTGTGCGCTATATTTTCAGGAAAGTCAAGTCATTTAAAAATTAAAAATACATGTACCACGTTGGTTTTTATCTATTCCAGTCTCGAATTATTCTTTTGATTAATGGGTTTTAAATATCGGCAATAGCGAACATTTAGTAACGCTTGCATGTAGATAACGTCACAAATTATTATGCTCAAAATCAAGTGAGAGAGAGAAGGGGCAAGAGAGATACTTGAAAGTGGGAGGATTGGAGGGCCACTCCTCCATGTACTTGTCAAGGGGGTGACAATGGAGCCGGAGATAGTCTCTCCAGTTGTGGACCTTCTCTTTCGTCACGTTGAAACTGGTGGACAGTCTCATCGTTTTCGTGGGATCCTCCGAATAAAGCTTCATCTTCTCTTCCACCGGCAGGCGGAAGAACTCCGCCGCTGCCTCTTGCATCCTCTCCACCGCTTCCGTCGATACTCCGTGGTTAATCACCTGGTTAAAACCTCGACACCTCAAGTCTCAAATCAAAATTTTCAAGTATTTACCGCTTGGTAGCTTGCTCATGTCGTATCATTACGTCGTGTGAGATGCTTGACACTAACATTTCCAAGTATATACCGCTTTAGAGCTCATTAGGACGTTGCGGGTTTGGATGAATAACGGCGAGACAAGGCCGTGCCGAGATAAGTGCAATTCAAGCATAGGAGAGTAACGTCGAGAGTGCAAAATGATCTAATGAAAAGGGCCACGGTTCAACTAATCGGGATACCATGCTCACAAGGACTTTCCTTCTAAAAAGCTTAAGCCTATAGATGAATTAGGACCCGAAGGCCATATACATGTGGATAAATTCAAATTACGTATTCACGAGACAACTCTTGGACCGAATCTTTACCAAAATAAATGAAAGATCACAAATGAGCTTCACCTGGAAGAAACCGCAAAGTTTGCAAGCATCGCCGATTTGGCGAGCAACTCGGGATCTGTCATCGCAACCTAAGTCGATGATCGGGACGTGCTCGAAGGTGGACACTTCGGAGAGGCAAGGACGCTCGGGTTCCGGCCTCACGTAACTTCTCGGCAACGTCGCGAACCGAGCCCCACCGGATATGAGTTTAGCTTCCATCCGCAAGTCAATGATTCCACTGCAACGGAGGAAATAAATGGAGGGCTGATGTTTCTTCCCTTTTTCTGAGTTTGTGGGCGTGGCTGGCTGTGGTGAGCTTCCGAGAAAGTGAGCATTCTGAGGTGCTACGTGCGTGCGTGCGTATATTTATAAAGCAGTGGCCAGCGTTGTACCGTCAAAATTACTGAAACGCGCTATAGACCAAATCAAATCATGAGATGAAATTGACCGAGCCATGTCGGCGGCAGAAATCCGCGTCATGCCGTGTGAAATTTGCCCATCCCCCCGTGACTCAAATATACTAGCAGAATGGGCAGTAAAGGCCTCTACATGCAAGGCACTCTCCCTTAATTAGGTTTCTAAACTCCCTTCCCCTCTCTGGAAAATCCTGTGTTTTGATGCCCCTACTCTTGAAGGTGGGTTCGGTTTTAATGAAATGAAATTCCCAGTTTCGGCAATAAAAAAAAAAAATTGTTGATCCTTTGGCAATATTTGGTTCTAGTGTAGGTGCGCACATGGTTTGACGCCTCTGCTTCGAATTCTGGGGGCAGTTTAAGTTTTTGTCCAGACAAATGCATGTACCTAGAAGAAGCACGATAGTGCTGAACTTTTACTGTTCTGGGTCCAACTGATTTGACTCTCTTTTAAAAGCAAACGTGATCGAGCTTGATGCAGATCTACGCAGTATCCATATCGGTTTCTACCATCGGTAACATTTCGATACGACTTCATCTTTGGTAAATTAGTGACCGCAGCTTTAATACGGTTTCTTAACCGGAAAGAGTAATGATGAGGAGATGGGGACAGACCGTCAAGGTTGGATTGAGTGGACACATTAAAGTGCAAGCTTTTAATTACTTTGCCTAATGAATAGATAGGGTAGGAATTCAGGTACCCGATTTAATCGGCTTTGTAGAATGCTCGCCATAATATATACTACTACACAACTTAGGCGGGTAAATATGAAATCGAGATTTATAAGCTTTTACTCTGATTGCCCTTGCAATTAGCCACGTTTTCCTTCATGTACAATTTGGAGATCAAAAGATTGAAACAAAGGGCCCGTTTGTTTCGCGATATTTGGGTCACTTCAGAAAATGAGCCAACGGGAAATGTTTTCCTGCCAAAATTAAAATTCGCCAGAAATCATTTTTCAAAATATGACTATCGGAGCTTGGGCCAGAGCCTAGAACACTAGCGTTCATGCCTAGGACGCCAGGCCTGATACTATCAAGGTCGGGCTTGGGTCCTTGAGGCCCATGCCTAGTCTATCATGGCTCGGACCGTAGCATCCATGCCAGGGTTCGCGATTTTTGAAACCAAGTCCATTGAGGTTGGGTTTGAGACTCCCGCGCCCGTTCACGAACCCCCCTCGCCCTAGTCCATTGATGTCAAACCCAACTTAGGCCTCGGGGATTGGAGCTTGGCCTTGATGGACTCGAGCATGGACACCAATGTCCCAGGCTTGACCTTGATGGACCTGAGAACGAGTATCGGTACCAAGATCCTAGGCTTGACCTTCATGGAACCAGGAGTGTGCATTGGTACCAGAATCCCAAGCCTAACCTCAATTGAGCTAGACACAGGCACCGACACCTAGGCTCAGCCTCTATATACTCGGGTCGGGGCACTAGGGAGCTGTGCATGGGTAGCTAGTTCTTGGGCTAGATTTTGGTGGAACCAAAACCAATGCCGATGCTTGTACCCAAGAGTTGGGGATTTGGGCTTGAGACCTTAGTGGCCATGCCCGGTTGCTTGGCTACTCATACGCAAGCCACTGGTGCTCAAATAACATATGTTTATTTATGAATGATTTTTCTTACCAAATGATGAAAAATATTTTCCATTCCATTTTCAAGTCTCAGCCAAACACATGAAAATATTGTCATTTTCTTGAAAAATGACTTCTCTCCAATAACATTGTCCAAAATGTCATATTTTTGCGAAGCAAGCGGAGCTATAGTGCAATCTAACTTTATTTTCTTCCTTCCTCTTGCCCTAGTAACTAGATACATCACAAACAATGAATGACTAATTAGGCGTGAGGCACGTGTTGAAAAAGCTTATTCTCTTTGCCATGAAGTACAAAGCAAAAAGAGGTCCGTTCTAGCAATTTTAACAAAAACAAAGTTGTCAATCGACCAAGCATTGACAGCAAAAAATTGGTATTTTTTGGGGACATTAAAATGAAATAGAAACCGTTCTAAACGTGATGTATTGCGAGCTTCACATTAAAGGGGTCCTTGGATATATTGGTAGAGCGGACGAAAGTTTCCCCACTAGAGACGGTGAGGTAGATGCCGACATCCCAGATCTCACCGTCCACGGGGCAACAGGATAAGTCTAAGCTCATCACCATTGCATCAGTCGACCATTGCACAATGATTCTCGAAGGAAATTTGACAAAAAAAAAGTCTTATATTTATTGCAACCACGGCCATTTCAGTCTTAGATCTTGCAATCAATGCCAATTTAGTCCTAAATCTTCTGGCGATTTGCCAATTTAGTCCTAAAATTTTTTACGATTAATTTGCCTGTATAGTCCTAAACCCTTTGAAGATTTGTTAATGCAGTCATAAATATTTTGAAGTTTTACCAATTTAGTCTCGAAACAATTATCTGAAAAATTACATTGATAAATCGTCAAAAGATTTAGGATCATACATGCAAAATCGTCAAAATGTTTAGGATTAAATGGCATAAAAGTTTATTGGCCATTCGTCAGAAGGTTTAGGACTAAGTTGATATAATTAAAAGGTTTAAGACTGAAATGACTGCACTACAGTAAGTCTAAAAGACTTTTTGATAATTATCTGAAATTTTTGAGATCTTGTGATGTAGCCCGCATCGAAGACGAGCTCACTCAACCGAGGAGATCAGCCCGCATTAGAGTTCGACAAGTTGAAGAACATAAATCAGTAACAAGAATCTCATCCGTGAGTCCACCTCATAATAAAAGCTTGGTCATTCCCTTTGCATTGGAAACTTGCGAGTCCACTTTGGAACAATCGTGAAGACATTGGGAAACATCTCGCTCTTAATAGCCATCTAGTCTCTAAGAACTTTAATGTTTTATGATTTTTATAATTTTCTACATAGTCTAGCTTTGTCTTTAATCTTTTCATTTGTTTCTCTTTGGCTATAAAATGCTATCTAATTTCTGTAAATGTGACAGACCAATCTTGATGAATGAAAATTTTCTTTATGCAATTATCCCGAACCTTGAAGAGTTCGTTCCCTTGAAAATCTAGAAGAGTTTTCACTCCGTCCTTGAAGAGTTGGGGGTTTTTCAAAATTCTGCATCCTTGAAGAGTTGTAGTCATCGATCTAGAAGAATCGATGTCCCAATTTACTTCCTTGGAGGCCTCGAAGAGCAACCATTGAAGTTCCTACCCATTTTCCGATCTGTATCGAGAAAGTTGCGTCCAATCTCCCAAAGTTGCGCAGAATTGAAATTTCCTCTCGTTTTGTGGTGAAGTCCTGTGCTCCTAAGTTGCTCTCCCGATCCTTTTGTCCGAATAGCCTATCTAAAGGCTGCATCATCTTGTGAAGAAAGGGATATGCTACTGTCGTGCAACAATGCTATCGTATGTCAGGATATGTGACATGCATTCATCGATCTTTCGAAAACGGGAGTATTAGTTCATCCCAAAGAGCTCATCTAGACGAGGGAAATTTTTTTTCTCAGATCCCGTCTCTCCAATGTGATTGGTGGAGAGCGGCGTAAATGGACGAACGTCCAAAGTTGTCCACTCAATTTAGCCCAAAGGTTACGTCGCTATGCTTGCATGTGACGAATGTTGACCCTGCAATATAAACTAGGAACATAACATGCTCCACTGAATTCAACGCGCCATCTTGTCTCCTTTAACCGACGAATCATGGCCGGCAGCTGACGTCGTAGTCCCGACGACAGAGGATGTCAATGAGGCTTTCCGTAACCAATAAATAAATAAATATCAAGTGGCTTATTTTCACTTTCAATGGTTACAACGGAAATTTCTTACCCCCACCAATCCCTTCTAGATGGCAAATTTCGTTCCTCCTACCATCTGGAAAATTATCCAAAAAGACCTAAACTATTGTACTTTAGCCAATTTAGTCTTAAACTTTTCAATTTACCAAATGAGTCCATCCGACTAGTTTTAACCAGAAATTACTGATTTGGATGCTAATAGTATGATGTAAGACAGTCGGTGCTGACATGGATAATTTTTTTTATTAATTTTTAAATAATTTTGATTTTTTTGTTTATTTTTTCTTCTTCTTTCTTTTTCTTTTCTCTATCAAGGTCGACCGTCGCCATTACATGCGAGGCCTGGCTGACCCTCATTGACCATAGGTGAGGACCGGCCACCCTTGTTGCCACCAGTCGGGGGTTGTGAAGACCTCGCCGATCACTAGTGAGTCCCTCACCTAGTGGCTAACAAGGGTCAGCTGACCCCTCGCTTGTGATCAGCGAGGGTTGGCTAGCAACCCTGGTTGATCTTAGCAAAAAAAAAATTAGTAGAAAGAAAAAAAAAAATATCATCGTCAGTGCCTGTCGTGCTAAGTAGGACACTTGGTAGCAATTTTTGACTAAAATTAGTCGGATGGACTCAATTGCCATAGTCTAAAAATGTTTAGGATTCAAATTGACAAAGCTAAAAGGTTTCATCAATGAATTGGCTAAGATACAATAGATTCAGGGCTTTTGGGAATATTTTCCCTAATTGCAATCTAAGGTGGAAAAAAGTTAGCACGAGGCGTCACTCTCCACCAGTTGTATAGTCGGAATCCTACATCCACACTAATTAAATGGATTGTCCCCAAATATAAACTCTCCTTAGTGCAAGCTAGTCATCGCCCTCTTTAGTAGATTCCCATCATAGCGTCATCTCTTTGGCAAAAGATTAGCGTCATATCCAATATCACAGGTTTACCTCTTGAAAAGAGGGAACCTCAATATATCATATTTCAATATGTTTGTTTCGCAGAAAATAATTTTTAAGAAAATATTTTTTGAATTTTCAGTATTTGGTCACGAAAAATAAGTTAGTCAAGGAAAACATTTTTTACCCATGAAAAAACTCCTTCAAAAATGGGAAAAGTTTTTTTTTTCTCTTTTGAGAAGAGGAAAACATTTTCCCTCATCTTTACAAAAAAAAAACATTTTCCCTCATCTTTGCTCCATCAACTCATGTACATTCATTTTATTTTTTTTATTAAAATAAAAAATTGAAATTATTTAATTTTATATAATTTTTTGAATTTTGAATTATTTTTTATATTTTTTCCTCTATCAATCACCAACCATGGTGGCCCGAAGAGGGAAAAAACAGAAAAAAAATGAAATAAATATTTTTTAATCTACAGAATAAGAAATAAGTAGAAATTCAGATTTTTTTTGGTAATTTTCCCTAGGAAAATCAATTCAATGCCAATCGACCGAAATTGTTTTCCAATTTAACTTGTCGGCCAAATATCTAAAAATATCTTCATTTTTTTTTTTGAAAAATGACTTCCTCGGAAATATTACATTTCACGAAACAAATAGAGCCTAAAAGGATTCTCTCTCCCTTTTTCCTTTTCGTCTTTCCCATTTATCCTTCCCTTCCCTTCCGTCCTACTACTTCCTCCTCCTCTTCATCGAGCACCATTTCACTTCTGTTCTTGGCTACCATTGTGGCACACCAACTGCTGCCGCCGCCCTCCCATTGTTGTGTCTCCGGCGAGCGCCACCTAGCACCACAGTCACCACAAGTGATGGTGGAGAGAGAGAGAGAATTTAGGCTTTTGGACAAATTTTCATAGGATTTGATGTCATTTTAAGGCAGCCGAGCCTCTAATAGTGAAGGAACCCATCCCCTGACAAACTCCATTCTCATCCACTCAAGAACAGGTAAAACAAAAATACAAGGGACTGAAACAGTGGTAAAAATGATCGAGACTCTACGCATGTCAAGAAACGCGTGATAAAATTCGGCCTTTTAGCTCTTTCGTACGATCTCTTGTGGCTGGATAATTATCTAAAAAATCCTAAATTTTTTAATTGTGTCAATTTAATTCTAAAATAATTTACAATTTAACAATTTAATTCCAAACTTTTCAATTGTATCAAGTTAATCCTAAATCTATTTTTTAGATAATACTCCGGAAGGACTATATTGACAATCGTCAAAAAATTTAGGAACTAAATTGACAAATCGATAAAAGTTTTAGGATTAAATTGACAAAATTGAAAAGTTTATGACTAAATTGATAAATTATCAAAAGATTTAAGACTCAAATAGAATAATTGAAGGGCTTAGGACTGAGCATAATAAGTTTAAGACATTTTGAACAATTTCTCCTATCGGGAAAATCAGTATCTTTACTATCCCCTTAGCCGTGTCCTGGACGACCAGTTGACGCGCCTTCGATCGAAAGAGGTGGATTTAGTCTGGTCGTGAAAACTTGTCCGGAATATATAGAAACATGATGGGGATATCAAAAAGTATCTTTCAGCAGGAGAAAAAAGGGAAGAAAAAAAGAAAAGAAAGGACAGATTTGCGTGACTTTGTCGTCTATACGCGCTCTTGTCTAAGTCACTTTGGGTCCAGGGCTTGACCTGGTACAGGGATGGGTCGCCATGCGTCGAATAAACGTTAAAAAGGAGATAAAGCCGGTGCCTGTGGATCAATGGATCAGGTAATGATTGGCTCGTATCGTCTAGACGGCAGATGAATATTTAGTTGTCGGATAGTCGTCGGTCTGGAAAGAATCTAGATTAGCGTGTCAAGCGATAGATCCATCCAAATTTTCACGAGCAAAACATACGGTCTGAGTAAATTCTCAAAAGTGTTTTTGCTCGGTTGTCCCGGTCTCTCGTCTTGGCCGATCTCAAGAACGTCATGTTAGGCGGCACGATCGTATCTCGGACGGCCACATCTCTAGTTGAGTATTTCTGAAGTTGGCATGTGAGGTATAAATTGTTCAGAACAGTTAGGCTGTTAGAGGTTTATATGAGGATTATTCTTTGTTCTGAAGTACATACTGAGCACGATGATGTCTTCATCCTCTGGGCTTCGACGATCATAGAGATGTGCTGATAGGCGAAGTTGGATATCTACAGTGTAATAGCTTGGCTTTTGTACATGCAAGTTCTTGGTGCAGAAGTGGTGTGATGGTGTTAGGTAACCCCGACCTTTCCCGGGACTGTGTTGTGTATCCTCTCTTGGTCGTCATTCAGTGGTGTAAGGACGTTCAAGATGTAATGTAATTAAATGCTTATGTATATTAAATCAAATGATGTTGGATTTGAATGCAAATATGTATTGATATTCTATGTGCTCTCACAATGCTAATGTTAGTGAGAAAATATAAGAGTAAGGTGCGTGACGTTCTAGAGCGTCACAATATGAGAATAAGAGAGAGTATATCATGATATCCTAAGATAATAGGATTAATGCATCTCTTTGATCTAAAATAAGAAAGTGGTAAATTCATTGTTACCTGAGAAATCTTTGAAAGGCCAGGGTATTAGATTAATCAAGCGTTGTGTTTTTAATCGAATCGTCACTGCTCCTAAAGAAATCAAATTGCATGTTGCAAAATGATGAACTAAAACCTCAAGTTGTGATTGGAGCGGGCTCGGGAGAGCCCGTGCTAGGGCGACTGTACCATCTCTTTGATGAGTAACCGTTTGTGTTCGTCTGGTAATCCATTTGCTTTCCTTTGATGGCTGGCCTTGAGGAAGGCCGCGATAATATGTACCGTAATCTCGTGAAGAAAATCCGGGGATGTGTTTATGATAAGGAACAACAGATCCGCATCCACATGGGCAATGGCATGTGATGGCACAAGATCGCATGTGATTGCACATGCGCTTGTTGAGATCGATGGGCTCGGGGGATTGGAGCTAAGTCGTATTGACTTCACGTCTTCAGAAGCATAAAATCCGAGATTGGGATCGCCGTTGACTTTTGTTTTTTTGGGTCGAAACGACGTTGACTTGACTCGCTGTTCATAAATGATGCTGTTGCAGGGCTGTGGCTCGGCGACAAAACGAGCAAGACAGCTAACGTGACCCTCTCCGGCTCGGCGACGAAAAGGAGCGAGACAGCTAACGTGACCCTTTCGGACCCATCTCCTTTCGTACCATCATCTTGTCATTTGAGGAAGAATCCACGTCCATGTGATCATTTGGTAGATGTGATCAAAGAAGTGAGAATGAGAACCAAAATATACTCATTTAGGTGAACGGTCCAAGAGCGATCCGGTAGTAAGTCTATTAAATTGCGCTTTTCAAACGCCGTATCTCAATGCTTCAGCAGGAATTTTACGAACTCGTGAAGCAAAGAGAATGTAAAGGGAAGCCCGATGGTAAACTTGCTTCGTCTCATTAATATATGAAAATTATCCACGTCAACATTGACCGTCATACGTGGCATTACCGCATCCATGTTAATGATATCTGACTAAAATTGATCGGATTAATTCAATTGGAAAAACGTAAAAATGTTAAGGATTCAATTGGTAAAATTGAAAGATTTAAAAACTGAATTAGTAAAAGCACAATAATTTAAGGCTTTTTAGCTAATTTCCCCCGCATATTGCATTGGTGTATCAATCTGATTCATGTGGCTCCATCCCTTCTAATTACGTGACAATCTTATCCCTTTCTTTCTTTTTCCTCTTGGTTGGAAATCTTATCATCTCTTTAATTCGAGGGTTCTTACTCATCTCGCTTTCAGAGTCCCCATGCATGCGTGGAGGCCAAAAGTTTTGCGGCACCCATTGCGGACTTCTAGACAGTTTTATCTTTTTAATATTCCATCTTATTATTATTTTTTCCAATCAAGGGGGCACGGCATGGAGATTCGGCCACCGGAAGGTTCGTGGAACACTCTGCAAGTCCCATGAATAGGTTAAGTCTAGCCTTTTAACTAAGGTTCGTGGAACACTCTGCAAGTCCCATGAATAGGTGGGAATATTAAAAATAATAATCCTAAACTTCTAGACAGTATTAGCTGTTTATTTCCATCTATCAGGAAGACAAGCTTTATTTATTATAGAAATGGTGACTAGGACATCACCAAGATTCTTTTAGTGGAAGGTCTTAGGACATCAAACACTAACTCCTTAGAGAATTAACTTACAAAATCGATGTGATAAACTCAAGGATGATGTTTTAACTAATCGGGACATATTTCAAGCATTCGCATCGCCTAGAAACGTACTTTATATCGTTTCTATGCACATCAACAAGGACATCTATCTAATCCCCTCTATTGCATCAAATTTCTACCTTATCTCGGTTGATTTTGCTGACCAACGCGAAGTGCACTTCTTTGGAGGGAGACGTAATGGTTTAGGGCTCGTCGATCCCCATCAAAAACCTAACGAAATGATCGGATGCTTTCATCACTACATACCTAAGAAGTGACGTCAACCCACGAATACATTATATCTAAGGTATAAGTGCGTTGGAAATCCTAAAATTATAACTTTCATACAATTAAGTCCTAAAAATTTTAAAAAGTGCAGTTCAAAAAGTACAATCGAATCCTAAACTTTGAAAAAGTGCAGATAAGTCTTAAAACTTGTCATATTTATAAAATCAAGTCCTTTCATTAATTGAACTTTTTGAAATTTTTAGGATTCGATAGCACTTTGGCGACAGATTTTAGGACTTGATTGCATTTTTTGAAAATTTTAAGATTCACTTGCACTTTCGTGTCAAGTTTTAAGACTTATAACGCACTTATCCTTATATTTAATACGGTCAAAGAAAAAAAAACAGGACGGTCTATTTATTACCTAACAATTTTAGGCCTTCAATCATTTTGCTTTGATTAATCAAAGTTCCCTTTTTTTTCCCGTTTTCTTTCCTGAACTATTGTCCCAATAGAGAATTTCACGCAAGCTAGGAAGGCAGACAGGCATTACGTCAACTTAGAGAATTTAATATAAGACAAGACACTAAGGCTGCGTATGGTGACGATTCTGATCCCAAAAACTGATTCTGATTAAAATGACTTTTTTTATTCTGTTCCTGGATGAGTTTTGGAGAACCAGAAACGCATTTGATAACTGCATAAAATTTATATTTCAAAAAACTGTTTCTCTTTCTAATTTTTTTTCATTGAAGTCAAATAACTATGTAGTTACTTTGTAAAATTTTGTCCTAAATGAAGGCTAATTTCTAATGCACACAAAAATAATTTAAAATACATTTATTTTTTTAGCATGTCATAAATGAAACACAAATTTTAATACATGATGTTTGAAGTTCAATTGAAGCATGGGACACGTTTCCATATTAAGGACTCATTTTTTCTTTAAATGTTGCGTTGTCCAAATACATACAAACATAACAGCCAAATAACAAATTATCCACTGAAAAAAAAGACCAAATTGTCCTCCTTGATATGAAGTACAAGTCCTTTACTATCATTTTGTAACTTCTGTCCTAAATCCAAGTGGGTGTTTGGCTCCAGCTTCACGTGTAGATGACCACATTTTGTGACACACGGCTACGAGTATATATGTTACCATCTGCATGTTGGATGCCCTCATCTTCTGCAACATTTTTTGTAGAAGAGTGAAATTTAGGAAATCTAGGAAATTTAGGCCCCAATTTATGAAAATGAGGTCAAACTAGCATAATCTAAGCTTTTTCTATTTTTAAGAAATTTCTAAATTTTTTGTGATTTTTAAAAATTTTCCAATTTTTTTTTAAAATTTTTATTTTTATTTTTATTAGGTTGAGAGAAAAGTGATGAGAAAACTGAAAGGGAAACGTGAAAGATGTGAGATTTCATTATGTTTTGTGATTGTCAAAAGTGATTCTTTTTTCAGAACCAACTTTTTTTTTGTTCTGGATTTTGCTCTAAAACTGATTCTGATTCTCTAAAATTAATTTTGGGAACAGAATTAGAATCAGAATTATTTGGATTACCAAACATGATTCTCATTCTTTACTGTTCCAGAGAACAGAATCAGAGAATGAGAATGGTTACCATACGCAGACTAAATCACCCTCCGTAGCTAAAACCGTACAAAGCCACGGATCAGTGCACATAATACACGACTATCTGTCACACGCAACGATAAATATAAAGAAAGGTCGTATCCCTCCAATGTTAGCTGGCATAGTTCAGTCAATTCGGTTACCAAGTCGCATCATATTCTGGTGTTCACTTAATAATATTCACGAACCAAACAATGGATGCAAAAATAAATTAAAATGGGACTTATGAGATGGACATTCCATACACCGGGTCGATATCGTCTGGGTTTTAAATACATTACGCCTTCCTTCATCCTATAATTTGAAATTTTTTCAGTTGAATATTCTAACACGTTGAACACCATGAGTGCTTTATCAGGCTTACCTGTCCAAGATCATGGGATTGGTTAGGGAGCAGATTCTTCATATCTCCCTTGATCGTGCATATCCGATCAATCAAAGATATGCACGATGAATGAGGTATATGTGCAACCGATGGAAATGAGGAGAATTTACCTCATCATATCTTATCAACTACATGATCAATCAATGATGTGTGCAATCGAGAAAGATCTCCAATTCTTGACTTGGTCTAACAAAATTGATACGGCGGATATGCAATATCAAGGGAGATTGTGAAAATGTTCTAGTTGTCTCTAAATGATTAAGAAGAGACCCGTCAATCACTCAATTGAAGTCATCGACATTCCACAAGAAAATTGACATGACAACGAGGAGATGACTCGGTCTTGTGGAAAAACAACATTACCAAACAAACAAGGGGAAAGGGACAGAAGCTTTGTGGAAAAAAATTGTGCGTACAACGCATGTGGCAATGAGAAAAATGTACCCATTGTGCGTACTACGCATGGCCAGGTCCATGTGCCTCCGATTCAGGAAAAATGTACCCAAGAGAAAACTACTATACACCAATTCATCGCATGCAGGGAACCAGAAAATTGGCGTAGCGGATCCACACAAGATATCGATCAGTTTCACTTGCCTAGGAATTAAAAAGTTATTTCAGATAACTAGAGAAAGTGCATTTAATTTAATTTTATTTTTTTGCAAAAGTCGATGAGTAATTAAGTGCTAAACAGTCTGATTATTTGGTCTCTTTTCACAAGTTGAGGATGCACTTCGTTCAAGAAAGCTACCTTGAAAGTTGATAAGCAACCTCAAATTTTTCATAACATGGCGAGACCCCTTTTGAATGTTAGAAAGGTTCAAAACAGTTAAAGAACGAGGGACTAATCTCATATTAGGCCAAACAATCGATTAAAGAATAAAGCCGTGGAGATACTGGCTTTGCGGCTGGAGATCCTAGCTTGGTGCCGCCACACCTGATGGTTGCCTCTACCGAGGAGGCAGACCCAACCAGAGAGGCGGTGGTTGTGAGAAAAACCTAATTTTTCTTGTGTTTACTTTCTTGAGAAATCCTATTCGTATTTATCTCACTCCCTCTCTTAGGATTATTCATCCATACTATATCCTCTCATCCCCCCTTTTATCCAATCATGGACAACCATCAAACAAAGGATTTGATAAGACATATCATATCCTGACACACAGCCTTAAACTCTTCATGTAAGGAATTCTGAGGCACGTCATCTTTTAAACCATGAAACAAAACTAAAATCATCTTTAAGACGGAAAAGAAGGAAAGAAGAAATCAATCATTAGTCATTTAACATTGCTAACAACATGAAGCCTCGTCGCATGTTTTAGCAAGTGGTTTGTAGAATTTATCTAGTCCATCAACATCGTCGAATCCTAGCCATGTCCGAGCCAGCCTGCATTACGAGGAACCCATGAATTTAAGAGCAAGGACTGTCTCTCAAAAGTCCCAACCCATGAATATCTTCTCACAAGGCCACAAAGGACTGGCCCAAGAACAGAGTCTCCACTTTGTGAATCGATGCGTTTACAGTCCTTTCAAGTTTTGTACATCTCGAGAACCCCCAATTCCTTTGAAGAATAGTAGATCGATCGATCTCGCTCCTGTGTAACTCTACATGTGGAGCCTTAGCCGTGAACGTAAACTAATGAAGTTTGCCTACATTCGTTAAGATTAGTTAAGTCGAAAGATTTAAATAGACTGCGTCGTTAAAGAGGAAACAAGAGCTTGGATCTAATATCTTCACAACAATAAATTCCGATTGCATTGGCTAATACATGCCCTTTGTATTACGATTTCGTAGTAAATAAATACCGATTATACCAGCCAACCTCTCATTCTGAGGTGCCAGTGAAATTTACGACGAGGCTATTTGTTTAGCTTTTGCAAAATATTGTGAAGGGATTTAGTTTATTTTTCTGTTTTTTCTTATCGGAAGGAAATTTTTTATTTCACTTGAAAGAGAGGTACATAATTTCAAGATAAAGATGCAAATTAAATAAAGCAAGTACATCTAAAAAATAAATCAACTTGATACAGCCTGTAGAGACTTGTTCATTCCATAAAAATGGGTTTGTCATAACATCAAAACACAATCGACGGTTGATCACCGAATCTCGCATCAACATTAGTGATGAGTGCACATTGAGTTTACCTTTTCACTAGCGATGGCTTTGCCAAAAGGCGTTGTGCAGCTAGGTTTGGTGTCCTGGGCACCATCTCTGTATAGAGATAACAACAACACTAATATGTTGAAAGAGCATAGAAAATTCCTTGTAAATCCCAAATGTATTTCTAAATCGGAATAGAAAAGTAACCAAATCAAATCCAACTCTAGATTGAGAGAGAATAATTGTAAAAGAGATGCCAGTTGATTACAAAATCATTTTCAGATAAGCCGACTGCTAAAGAATAAAGGAGCCCTGATCGACTATAGAATAAGTACTGAAGTTGGAGCGAGCGAGTAGATTCGGAATAGCAAATTCTTTTGAGGGCGCGTGCGCGTAGAACTTCTGAATTCACTGGACAAAATTCTCCATGTGGATGAAGTCGATGGGATTGTCTGCGAAATCAAGGAAGAAGTCTTAAATAAGATGAGGATATGGAGAGATGGGGAAACAACGAAGGAGAGGGAGAGGGAGAGGGAGAGGGAAAAGTTGCTAAAAAGATTATTTAGTTTGGGCCGCTTTAGATCCACCCCTAAAAAGGCTCCACCCATCCATGGAAAATTTAAAGGACGGAATTGCCCAAATCATCGGTTTCCCTTCCCACCTGCTCTATCTCTCGTCAGCTCCTTGCGTCTCTCCCCTTGCTGCTCGCGGGCGCCTCTACCTTGACCTTGCAAACTTCGCCGCTCCGAGCTCAAAGCCTGCATTGCTATGGTCGAGGTCATTCAACCAGAGTATGTAATGCGACTGGAGATGGATGCTTTATGATTAGGCATTCTCCAATAGCGACTCTATTGTTGACTTCCATACTGAGATTTAAACTCTAGTTGTTTAGATAGCTATGTTATGTCGTTTGTCTGGCTATATTGTTGATGGTGTCCGAATTAATCCAGCAATCGATTGCAAAGTCAAACGAAGAATGACATCATTTTCCTTAAAAAAAAAAAAAACAACGAGAGGAAAATATAGGGGAAAATTCTTGAACGATGGAGGAGGTGGGGATGACAAGGCTAGGGAGGCGGTCACGGGTTGGAACTCTAGGTGTTGAGGCTGGAGTCAAACGGGCAGGGTTGGCAGTGGCGGAGAGGGTAGCAGAGACGACGAATGATGCCGGACAGCAGTGGACAGTGGTGGAGTTAGACGGCGGTCTTGCCATTGGTGAATTGGCAGAGGGCGGATCTGTTGTTGTGCACCGCTTGATGTACATGGAGTGCGAGACCGAGCATGCCCGTCTCGCCTTTGC
The DNA here is from genome assembly GCA_019149425.1 of Psidium friedrichsthalianum. NCBI lineage: Eukaryota > Viridiplantae > Streptophyta > Magnoliopsida > Myrtales > Myrtaceae > Psidium > Psidium friedrichsthalianum. The sequence continues at coordinate 25,780 of JAGVVM010003708.1, forward strand.
AAAGTACTTCATGTACCTCTTTCCACTTTGCAAGGAGACACCATTTCATCTCTCTCTCCTCCAGAGTAACGAGCCTCGAAAAAACATCATTTTTCTTGTCCAAATTTTTCTTGTTCTCCTCTCTTTTTTGTGGGTTTTCTTGGATTTTTTCAAGCCACTACAAAAAAAGCCATTTAGCCACGAAAAATTAGCGACGAAATTAATTCGTCGCTAATTTGGCGACGAATTTTGTGACTGAAAAATATTCGTCGCTAATTTGCGACGAATTTTGCGACGAAAAAATATTCCTCGCTAATTTGCTACGAAAAAATATTCGTCGCAAATTAGCGACGAATTTTGCCACGAAAAAATATTCGTCGCAAATTAGCGACGAATTTTGCCACGAAAAAATATTCGTCGCAAATTAGCGACGAATTTGTGACGGAAAAAATTTCGTAATTTTGCGACGAAAATAATTTGTCGCTAATTCGCGACGAATTTTGCCACGAAAATTGCTTTCATCACAAAATTCCACAAAAAATTTGATTTTAGCCGCGAAAAATTAGCGATGAAAACGAATTTTTGCCCATAGAAGTCATCGCTAATATTCGTGTAGCATGGCGCCAATTTTTGTGACAGCGCATTTGTGTCAAACTTTGTCGCTAAAGTTTCGACAAAGTATTTAGTCGCCAAATTAGCGACGAAATACTTAGTCATCGCTAATTGGCGACAAATGTATTAATCGCAAAATGTATTCGTCGCAAAATTAGCGACGAAATACTTAATTGTCACTAATTGGCGATAATACTAATTAGCAATGACATTTGCGACGAATAATCTAAAGTATCCAATCCGTTAGATCATGTTGATATCATAAAAGGACATACATGATCTAATGACTCACTTGTATGGGGCCTATATGTACCAAGAACAATTGATATTTTTTCTGACTCCTCTCTTTCTGCATAAAAATAAATAAATGAATCGAGATCTGAAACTCTTATGAATCGTAATTTATGCACTTTCTTATCACATCATGGATTTTTCAAAGATAACATATCAATGTTCCGAAATTTAAGTCACGTGACATTTGTTTATGTAAAACTATCACTACAAAAAAAGAGATTTTACTCGCAAAAAAATTAGCGATGAAAGTGAATTCGTCGTAAAATTGCGATGAAAATAACTTTTGTCACACATTTGTTATTCCGATCGAAAAATGCTTTCCCAATCTTGAATTTTTCGTGAACAGACACAACCTAATTTTGGAAGAAATTCCAATATGATCCTTCTAGAGAGGCACTAGGTAGGACAATCGGTGATGGCTGGATCGTCATGTCAGCTATTTCTAGCGAAAATTGATTGAAAGCAAGAGTTAAGGACTAAATTGAAAAATTAAATAGTTTAAATCCGTATTGGTACCCACGTAATAGGTTTAGGACTGATTGAATAATTTTCTTCATCTTTTTATCATTAATGACGAATACATTGTATATTAGATTATGAACTCATAAATTGCCTATACATCATATTCTCCAACCGCAACTAATGAAAAAAAAAGGTACATGGATGAACATAAACATGTCGCCGCTAAGTAAAGATTAACTTACAACTCTGAACAATGAATTCAGTGCATCTTGAGCAAACAATTCGTGGCTAATTAGCCAAAAAGAAATGTCGCAAAATTAGTGACGGTTGAATAATTCGTCGCTAATTAGCCACAAAAAAAAATTCATCGCATAATTAGCCACGAACAAAAAAATTCATCGTAAAATTAGCCACAAATAAAATAAGCATTATAAAGAACATGTAAATGTTTTAGTATTGTGATTGTTGCTCTTTTTTTACCCTTGTTTAATTTGATCTTTTGTTGACTCTGCAGCCAATTCGAGGGACTAATTTCAGCTGAAGATGCTACCAAGTTCACAAATGCTACCACGAATTTACTACTTTCGTCGCTAATTTAGTCATGAATTTCCTACTTTCGTAGCTAAATTAACCACGAATTTATCACTTTCGTCGCTAATTTAGCCATGAATTTATTATTTTCATCGCAAAATTAGCCGCAACTTCTGTCGCTTATTTAGCCACGAATTTATTATTTTCATTGCTAAATTAGCCACGAATTTACTAATTTCGTAGCTAATTTAGCCACAAATTTACTACTTTCGTTGCCAATTTAGCCACAAATTTACCACTTTCGTTGCAAAATTAGCCGCGAAATTCCTACTTCGGTTGCTTATTTAGCTACGAATTTATTATTTTCGTCGCTAAATTCGCCACGAATTTACTAATTTCGTAGCTAATTTAGCCATGAATTTAGTAAATTCGTGGCAAATGTTTCCCGCACAAAATTTCGACTGAAAACCCTTCGCGGTCGATCGGCTCTCTCTCTCTCTCTCTCGTCTGTCAAGCCACCCAGCCTCCTGCTCCCCCATCCCATCTGCTTTCTCTTCTTTCCTTTTCTTCTTTTCTTCTTTCCTTCTTGCTTCTGTAGCTCGGTGGACGCCATCTGCTGTTGCTGCGTCTTCATCTTCTTCTTCTTCCCTTCTGCAGCCGCTCCTCTGCCCCACCTGCAGCCGCGTCGCTCATCCCGCCAGCCACCCTAGCTCGACCCCGATGCCACCTCAGCCGCTGCCCTCGCCGTCATCGCCCAGCCGAGCCGCCCCCGCGCCCCGCGCGCCCCCGCGAACCCCCGGCCCATCTCCGTCCGCCCCTCAGCTCGACGCCGTCGCCTCTGTCCCGTCGCAGCCCCTGTCGCGAGCCGTCGCCCCAAGCCCCTGTTCTTCCCCCGCGACCTCCCCTGCCCTCGTCGTCCTCTCCAGTCGTCGTCGGCCCGAGATCCGCAGTCGTCGCCTTGCCTCCAGCCACCTCGTCGTGCCCAAGACTCGCCGAGCCCGTCGATCCGTCGCCCCCTCCTCTGTTCGTCATCAACCCCAAGCCGACGCCTCAGCCGGAGGGAGGGGGCGTCGTCCTGCCGCTGCGACGGGACAGAGGAGGGGCCGACTCCTCTGTTCGTCATCAACCCCGAGCCGACGCCGAGCCCGTCGATCCGTCGCCCCCTCCTCTGTTCGTCTTGCGAGTTTCTTGTATGTGGCTGCGATACCGCCTTTGGCTATATCGAGTAGGCAGATTTGGCGGGCATGAGATGACCGAAGATATAACATTTGATTGCAAACATGCAGGTAAAAAGAGGACCTTTTAGTGAAATGATGCGTCTTTATTTGCTTAAGTAAGTAGAAAATCGGAAACTTGATGTTATTGGCAAGCTGAAAGAGGTAGAGAAGCAAGCGCTAACACAGCTTAAGAGCAAATCAATCTGTTTGTTTCTGTTCATGTCTCCAGGGTAACGGCAGGGTCCGATTCATTATCAGACGAAGTGAATTTTAATATTTTTTTTATGCATCCTCAATAGCAATTTCTATGTCAACAGGGAGTTATTGGGATGATCGGACTCTCTCCGTCGAAGAAGAGAGTGGTAAAGATACTTCAAGATGTCACCGGCATAATCAAACCGTCGAGGTAAACTCATGGATCCTCAACTTGAAGGTCCTAGTCTCACTGGTTTGCTTAAAATGAGTGCACTTCCACGCGCTCAATTTGGGAGCTTATGTGCATGAAAATGTTCATTTTCAGGTTGACCTTGCTTCTCGGACCTCCTGGTGCTGGAAAAACAACACTGCTACGAGCACTAGCCAGAAAGCCTGATGATGATCTCAGGGTTAGTGATGCATGTTGCATTGTCTGTATGCATTTACTTGCTTGCTGTCTTCAGGTTCTCTAGTTCTTAGCGTGAACTAATTCGTTCTGTTACGACGATACAGGTAACTGGAAAAATCACCTACTGCGGCCACGAATTCAAAGAGTTCTTCCCTCAAAGGACCTGCGCTTACATTAGCCAGCATGATCTTCACTATGGTGAGATGACAGGTCCGCGAGACACTAGACTTTTCGGGCTGTTGCTTGGGAGTGGGAACTAGGTATGAGATGTTGGCGGAGCTTTCGAGAAGAGAGCGAGAGGCAGGGATCAAGCCGGACCCCGAGATCGATGCTTTCATGAAGGCCACTGCCATTACTGGCCAAGAAACCAGTTTGATGGCAGACTATGTCCTCAAGGTTGGTTTTGCAGAATTTTTCCATTCAATCCTACTTCAAATTTGACGTTTCATTACTGGCCAAGAAACCAGCTAAATGGAATCTTGGCAGATGAGATGGGTCTTGGAAAAACTGTGCAGGTGAACTTTTAGGTCATTAAAGCTGAAATATCTACTTTAAAGTGAGCAAAAGAAATCCTTAGTTGTGGCGATCTAGAATTCACACTATTTATTGCTTAATTCTATATAGCCCGTGCTCATTTGTACTTTAATTTTTTAATCTTAGATTGCAGTACAATAGATACTCGGGAACCAATCAAAATTTTTCAGTTGTTTGATTAGCTTGTGTTGTGAGAGTAGGTAATGGCGCTGATTGCTTATCTAATGTAGTTTAAGAGTAACTATGGACCTCATCTTAACATGGTACCCAACGCTGTCTTGGTGAACTGGAAGGTTGGTATCATTTGGTTGATCATATGGTGATTTAGTTTAGCGTAAAGGAGTATTACCTTTGTCCTTCTATCCTGTTCTCAAGTGTGCTTAATAGCTTCTTTTTTCCAGAGTGAATTCTATAATTGGCTGCTATTAGCTTCATGCATTTTTTTACGTGGGTGGAAAGGACCAAAGGTCGAAATTGTTTTCTCAGGTGAGTTTTGCTATCTTTTTAAATTTAATTTTGAGTTCAATTGCTTCATTGAGCTTAATTATGGGAATTGTGATACAGGAGGTGTGTGCCATGAAATTCAATGTTCTTGTGACTACTTATGAGTTTATTATGTATGATCGGTCAAAACTTTCAAAAGTTGATTGGAAATATATCATAATTGATGAGGCTCAAAGAATGAAGGACAGAGAATTAGTTTTAGCACGGGATCTTGACAGATATCGTTGCCATCTCACAGGAACTCCATTACAGGTATATCAAGATATAAAGTAGATGACGTATCTTACAATTTTGCTATGGGGATTTTGGATTACTTGAAGTTGGCAATTTTTCTAAAATATAAGCTCCTGCTTGTCTTATGCTTGAAATTGCACTATTCTTTCTAAGTGTTTAGCATGATATATCTTCGTTGCAGAATGATTTGAAGGAACTTTGGTCACTTCTAAATCTACCTCTTCCTGAGGTTTTTGATAATCGAAAAGTGTTCCATGATTGGTTTTCAAAACCTTTCCAAAAGGAAGGTCCTCCTCAAAATGCAGAGGATGACCGGCTTGAGACTGAAAAGAAATTCATCATCATCCATCGACTTCATCAAATTCTGGAGCCATTAATGCTTAGGCGTCGTGTCGAAGATGTGGAAGGTTCACTTCCTCCCAAGGTATGGGATGATCACAAGTGGGTTTTACTTAATAATGTTTAGATTGTTTTGTGGTGGCCTTTAATTGGTAGCACCTTTGGTTGCAGGTGTCCATAGTCCTAAGATGCAAAATGTCTGCCATTTAGAGTGCCGTCTATGACCGGATCAAATCTACCGGTACTCTTCGAGTAGACCCTGAAGATGAGCAACGCAGGGTCCAGAAGAATCCGATTTATCAAGCTAGGATTTTTAGAACTTTAAATAATAGGTGTATGGAACTTCGAAAAGCTTGCAATCATCCTTTGGTGAACTACCCCTACTTTAACGATTTTTCAAAGGACTTCTTGTAAGATCTTCAGCTATCGTGGAATTCAATACCCCTGATTCAGATTGATTCATATTTCTATTGAGCATTCGTGCAGCTGGTCGGGGTCTTAATCTTCAGTCTGCCCATACTGTTGTTATATTTATCCACGAATTCATTATTTTCGTTGCAAATTTAGTTATGGATTTATTACTTTCGTAGTTAAATTAGTCACGAATCGACAAATTGTCGTTAATTTAGCTATGAATTTATTATTTTCGTGACTAATTTAGCCACGAATTAGGTACTTTCGTAGCTAAATTAGCCACGAATGTACTGCTTTCGTCGCTAAATTAGCCATGAATTTACTGCCTTCGTTGCTAAATTAGCCGCGAAATTAGTACTGCTTCGCTAATTTAGTCACGAATTTTGCAATTTTCGTGGCTAAATTAGCCACGAATTTGCCATTTTCGTGGCTAATTTAGCCACCAATTTATTTTTTTCGTTGCAAAATAAGCCGCGACATTATTACTCCCTTCGCTAATTTAGCCACGAATTTATTATTTTCGTGGCTAAATTAGCCACGAATTCGCCACTTCGTGGCTAATTTAGGCACAAATTTATTTTTTCGTAGCAAAATTAGATGTGAAAATTATTACTTGATTGCTAATTTAGCCACGAATTTATTATTTTCGTGGCTAATTTAGCCACGAATTTGCGACTTTCGTGGCTAAATTAGCCACGAATTCACCATTTTCGTGGCTAATTTAGCCACGAATTTGTTTTTTCGTCGCAAATTAGCCGCGATATTATCACTTCCTTCGCTAATTTAGCCACGAATTTAGCCACGAATATGTTTCGTGGCAAATTAGTGACGAATTCTGTCGGGTAATTTCATCGCAAACTAGCGACGATTTTTGCCACGAATAAATTTCGTCGCTAAAATTTTTCGTCGCTAATTTTTGCGACGCCGAATTATCGACGAAATTTATTTCGTCGCAAAATTCGTTGCAAATTCCCTTAGCGACGAATTTTGCCAAAATTTTCGTCGCAAATTTCGTGGCGAAAACCTTGTTTTTTTGTAGTGCTAGCTACGTCCACCATCAATGACGGGCATTTCACAATCTTCGAGATCGTTATTGAATTTCATCGAAAGGCTCGACCTTGGCTTACAGACAGCTTTATTGATTACATACTTTGTTTCAATGTAGCAAAGAGCAACTTTACAACAGCAACAACAATAAAGGCCCCTTGCCTACCAGGAGAAGGAAATAAAAAAACAAAATAGAGGTTAGCGGGTGAAGCACGAAGACTTAGTGGAGACCAAGAAGGTGAGGAGTGAGACTCACAAGTTGCATAATTCATCTTTTCCATCCTTTAGGTGGTGGATGAAAGCCAATTTTAAGAGTGAATTTAGAGCCACCCTTTAGCTTTATTCAAATTGTACGAGCAAATATTATACCTTCTCAAAAGTAAGATCGTCTTGATGTTTTCTTGAGTTTTTCAGGCATCTTCTCTTTTATTTTGGTGGGGTTGACGTGGGACTAGGGTTTGCGACTTTCTTGGAATCATTGGAAAGGGTTTTAGCTTTGACGCGAAGTAATGGGCAGCCCAATTTCTTTCACCCCTACTTACCTTTCCTCCCCCCCCCCCCCCTTTCTCGTTTTCCTTTTTGAGGAAAATCACTGTTTTTGTCTTTACCATGTGCATGCGTCAGCTTTTTGGTTATTCCTTAATGGTATTTATATGGCTGCAAGAAAGTTGCAGGCCCAATTTAAGATTCAATCATCTCTCTCTTTCTAAAACAAAAAACAAGATAGAAACTTGGGTGCCTAAGAACTCTTTTGATCTCACATTAATCAACTCCCTTCCTTTTACCATCGCATATACCATAGACTTTACGCATGATATGCACCTATACAGCTACATTATATATATATATATATATATATATATATATGATAAATAATCCAAAAGAAGAAGCTAGTGTTGCAATCGAGTTTTGATACCAAATTATACTTGTTCAAAAAGTTCAAAATAAACTAGGATCAAGAATGTTCAATTTCTAGTATAATTATATTTTTATATATGCACACACATACTTAGGTATGTTTAACTTACGATAATACAATAGGAAAATAGAATATCGTCCCTCTACCCTCCACTTTCATGTGTCGACACCACCCGCAAAAGCCACGGCACATAGGCCTCCTCCTCAAACCCATGCATGGCACATAGCGACTTAGCATTACCGAGAAAGGGAGGGATGACCAAGATAACATTAACAAATCAAAAGAAGCTTTTCACATCTCATATAACTTCAACCTTTCTCATCTTCTCAACCATTATTAACATCATATGTACTTTGCCAAAAAAGTTAGGAAAAACATCAACAAGAGCCCACCCTATCAAACAAAACAGGAAAAAGCATAAACTTGAAAACTGCATGTAGCTAGAAGAAGCGGTGATCATAAGTTCCCTTCTTTCACAGAGAAGTAGAGCATTGGCTTCCTTGCTTGGAACTCAACGGGCCGGTCGGGATCGCCGGCCCGAAATCCATAACCACGACGCAGTTGAATTGATCCGATAATTTCCACGAGACCAAGTCCCCACCTTCCACCTGATCCTCCCATTCACTTTGACACTGATTGATAATTCGCCCGCGCCTCAGGTCGCGGCCCACTTCATAACCGAACGAGGAGTGACGGAATGAAGTCCCCACCAGGGAGGCGGTCAAAGAGGATTGGTGTCCTGGTGCCCTTGATAGAAGGGCGGAAGCAGAGAGCGGGCGGTTTCTGCTGGCCCTTGTAGGTTGAATAAACCCGGAGGCCATCGTAGTAGATGCCAACCTTGGTGTTGGTGTTCGTGGCGACGAGGGTGAGTTGGATGGAGGAGTTGACGAGCTGGGGATTGGTGGAGAGGTTGAGCTGGTAGATTTGGGCTTGTTGGAGGAGAAGCGGGGCTTGGTGGGGTGGAGGAGGAGGTAGATGAGGAGGATGAGGGCGAGGAGGGTGGTGAAGAGACTGGACAGGGCGAAGAAGAGCTTCTTGTAGAGTTGGGATTGTCTAGGTTGTCGTAGAACCCTGCTTGCTTTTGGGCGCAGTGTTTGGGTGATCTTATGTCTATTTTGTCATTTGCAATTGGAGAGAGATAGATAGAAAGAGAGGAAGATGGAAATGGAGGGTGAGGAAGGAAGGGGAGACTAGCATGCTAAGGAAAAGAGGGCGATAGACTGGGGGTTTAATAAAGGGCGTGACTAGCCAAAAAGGTGAAAAGCAACTCTTGGTTTTATCTTTTATGTTTTTTGGCCATACTGAGTTTGACTGGCAGCTACAGATGGAGGAAGATGTCTGGTTGGAAAATCACCATTATTATCATGCATGACCAACATGAAATGGCTATTAGGTGACCATGTCCCCTTTTCCCTAGCTTGCTCCTGTAGTTTCACTGAAACTTAAGAAGATATGCATTACTCTTGAAAATTCTAAAAGCACCATCGGCAATGACTGCACGTGGTCCCAAATCGATCCCAATTTCGGTCGTAAATTGTTTTCTTCAAGTGCTGGCTTCGACAAAAAGTTCGTCAATATTCTATTGTTCTCCAAACAATGGCTCATTAACTGTTTGGATTTCGATTTTTTTTTTCAGGGATAAGTGCACTAAAGTCTTAAAATTTATCACGAAAGTGCAATTGAGTCCTGAAATTTTCACAAAGTACAATCAAGTCATAAAACTTATCATCAAAGTACAATTGAGTCTTAAACTTTCAAAAGATGCAATCAACTCCTGAAACTTGTAGGAATATGCAATCAAATAAAAGAACTTGATTTCACAAATTCGACAAATTTTAGAACTTAATTGTACTTTTTGAAAGTTTTATGACTCAATTACATTTTCGTGATAAGTTTTAGAGCTTCTAATGTACTTATCCCTATATTTATCAAGTTTCGGAATTGACATGTGCATAGTCGTTACATAAAATACCCTAGTATAAATTCTAGCCGTGTAGTCCAGCTATATAGATGGTACACATGTAGGGACGATCTGAAGCAAAAGTGGCTCCTAATGACTTTCTGAGTAATGCAGAGAAGATTTCTAACCGTAACGATTGACGGGGCACGATACAGGGATATCTTTCTCAGCTAGAATCAAAAGAACTAAACGCTTTAATAATTATTGAAGGCAAAAGCAAAGCCTTTTGAAAGAGTCACGACAAATAATGGGAGTAGCGTGACATTGGTGCAATCACTTCAAAACTAGAGACGTCTATCTTTTCCTCTCCCACTGCTAATTAACTCATCATCGATGGAGCGAACTATTTTATGTGTATATGTAGAAGAAAACTTTGGTTGGGCTATTGAAATAACGTGAGTGGGGTGGGGTTGATTAAGGTACTAAGTAAGGAGACTTGGAGTCATGTGGTCTCTTTAATTATTGAACTTTGCGCAAAAAGAGAGTGCAAAAGGAAGAAAACATGAAGAATCTAGGGACTTGCTTTCGGAGCCCACTCTTGTTTAAAGTTATTAAGTTACAAGACCTTTGTTGTGTCCTATGTAGCCGTTACTTTTAAGCTAAGAAAAGGGTCCCTTTGACACAATCACATTAGCGCGTTCTCCGTGAGTTGTGACACTCGTTAATAATGCTGAAAACAGCTACTATACTGTGCATACAAAATACATTTTGTGAAATTGAATAGAAAACAGGACTAATATGTTCTATTAGCATGCAAACGAAATATTACCTTGGCCAAATCAGCTATTTATCATTCTCCAAAGATATCCCATAAATTCTAATCCATACGTTATGAGCAAAACTTTTAAAATTTGCCATTTGAAACCATATTAATATATTGACTGTTTGCGTAAATGATAGTTAGAGCAAGGCTGTATTACCCTCGAGACTCAAGCATCTCTTTGATGCTTTGATGCATGGCGACTCGAGTGGATATTCGTTTCAAATGTGATAAAGTATTCTTCTTGTTGGCTGTATAGTGATTTACCAACAACAAAGGGATGTTCACCATGATTGATGGGTGTTTATCAATAGGAGCATCAAGCTCGGCCACTCGATCCTAGTGATGAGCAAACAATCAATGCGGTTCGCTGGGTCAATATCTAGTCAACCATTCCAATGCTTACAATCAAGCAAAGCTCTGCTAACAAAGCCATAAGTTGGACCCAACCATCTTCAGGTGAGGATCTTGGAAAGAATATTACAGGCACTCAGTTTGAAATTAGGGGAGCTTCCCTCTTTTTGATCTAGCTTTTGAGACTTTTTGTGTTTATTGAGCCCCTAATCAACAAAAGATGTTGACCCAATTTACTTATTAATGATCTCACCTTTTCCCATACATACATGACAGATACTACATACATACATAACATACATACTCTTTCGTCCATTTAGACTTGCTTAGCCACCAAATAAAGGGTCCTCCTATGTTTCATTGCAACGGGGGTAAGAAGGGCAATAAGTTTATAGGTCCTGTTTGTTTTGCATAAATTATTTTTTCTTTATTTTTCGGCATTGGATTGCTAAGAAAATGAGTCAATGGAGAATGTTTTCTACCAAAGTTTAAATTCAGGAAAAAAAGATTTCCTCTGTTTGAAAAAACGACAATTAATTTTCAAAATACAACTGAGATATCAAATGCTTGGACCTGAAACTAATCTATGTGCTTGTAGAAGTATGGGAACCCTAACAATTATTCTCGAAGCCCTTGGACAGTGGTGGTGGGACTAGAAGTGGCTAAGGCCAAGGTTTCCTTCGTAGCACTCCAACTCTCTATGGTCGCACGGAGTGGTCAGGAACAATTTGCATTGACTTGATTGCCATCTTAGGGGTCGGGAGTAGTTGCCGCTAGGAGCTTGATCGCACGCTGGAGGGGCATTGAAGGGCCAGAGACGGTTATGGACACCGCTTGCGCTGGCTTGCTTTATGAGGAAGGAATGAGCGCTTAGGCAGGACATTGCTGAGCGCTGAGAGCTCGAATAGTCACCAGCGGACTAGCTGGGCTCGGATGGGGGGTCCGCCAAGCTTCTAACTTGGAGGTGTTTGCACAAGGTGTCGGAGGAAGCCTTAGGACTTCTGGACGCCGACAGTTACCCTATGTTGAACTCCTCCTTTGTGTATGTCAAACGGTTATTATTTGTGATAACCAAAAATCATATGAAGTTGTTGTCAGGGCACCACACTTTGGCATTAGTCCCGGCAACATTGGACTCAAACCATTCACGGGGCAAGAATTTCTTATGACCTGTAGAAAAGCAGTTCCGAGTGAAGTGACCATCAAATGTTCGGCTTCCTCGACAAGCAATCCATATGCATCTGCGTAACGATCAAACACGCACCCGATAAGTATCCTTGCAATGCCTAAACACCTTTATAGGTAAATCAAGACATAAGAAGCTCAAGCATATTACACAAACACTACTGGCTAGCTAAGACAAGGGGGGCAGAGGGGCTATATTTTAGAAAAAGCCAACTTCAAAAGTAATCCAAAATCCCATTAGCAAAAATGTCAAGATACGGTCATCTACTTTTATGTGAGTCTTCGGGACTAAATTAGACGTTATAATGTGGGGGAGTATCGCTCGTTAGGGCACCTAGGACCTGA
>JAGVVM010003709.1:0-20208 GCA_019149425.1 Psidium friedrichsthalianum
CCGTGCCTTCCCCCCACAGGCACGGGAACAAGAGGAAGGACTGACTCAACAGGGCGAACGAGAAACGACCCCCCGCCAAGGAGGTTTTTTGTTTTTCCCCGGCTACGCGGAGGATCATGGAAGAGACACAAAAGCTGCGCAAGGTTCACGAAGACCGCGCGTGGACAACGCGGTAGAAAGCCTTTTTGAACAAACACGCGCAGAGGGAGCGCCCAGCCCGAAGGCCCAAACCTAAACCCTAGGCAAAACGACGTAGTTTAGGTATTTGTTTTTGAATTTTCAAATTTTTTAATGAATTTTCCGAAATTCTTTATTCTCCCGCTCATTTTTTGATCTAACGCTCCACGAATCGCCACGTGTCATCTAATCTGGCCGCCTATCCCTCAAAACTGATTCTACGGTCCTGATCAACTCCCAGCTTCGATCTCAACCGTTCATCATTCAGACCAAACCGACGTCCCAGATCAAATCCCCAACTAAATCCCTACCGTCCAATTTTTTATTTTTCTAAAAACAAATATGAAATTCGAAATTAGACTTTTATTCTAAAAAAATATGATCGCGACACGTGTGTTTCACCCCCGCCGTCGGATTAATTTGTTATAATATTCTTCTGTTACAACGGCCTGCTGACGTGGCTGCCACGTGGGAACGCCACGTGTCGCCACGTCATCGTTGACCTAGTCAACGGTCCATCGGGGAAGACGACCGGCGCCGGCGTTCCATCGCCGACGCCTCGTCGGAGTCCTTTTCCGACGCCAAAAACAGCTCCTAAAACTCACGACATCTGATCCCAAATGACCCTAGACACTCAATCATACTCCTATCCTGATTCCAGCCAAAAATCTGACCTTAAATCGTGCTAATCCCAACATACACAGTCTCGGTTCCAGCCACGATTCAACTTATGTTCCCCCACACTGAAACTATGAACAAATACCCCAGCAAACATCGAGAGGAGCCAAAGAGACTTACTTGCCTGTCCATGGGCTGGAACGTCCAGAGTAACCCGTGTTCGTCACAGCGGCCGGAGAGTTCGTGAGGTGAGCTCAAGCAATTTTACGCGGTAAAAATGCAAGGTGAATACGTAAATGGAGTCAGCAAGACAGCAGGAGCATTTCCAACCAAGAATCACAGAGAATGATGAAGAAATGCCAAATCCGCCATTGATGGACCATTCGTCTGTGCATCCATGGCGATTCATCGTAAGGGAGGGGAAAACATCTTACGAGCGGTTCCGAAGCTTAGTCTGACCCTCGCGAACTTATAGGATTGACGGCGCGGCTTGACGTTGCCTCGGTGAGCCTCTGGCCGAAGCTCGAAGCTTCAAACCTCCTTCGTCAATGGCGGCCACCGAGAGCTCCTCCTTTTTTTCTTCTTCTCTACCGTGCGTATATGTGTATCTCTCTCTCTCTGCGTTCTCCTCTCTGGGCCCCCGTCTCCTCTCTCTGTTGGACTTGGCCCACCTCACTTTTATATTAGGGACGCGCCGTGAAAATGGGGAAGAAGGAGGATGGGCCAAAGTCGGGTCAAGTGGGTCGGATCTTACCCGACCCGATTGACCCGATTTTATGTAAATCGCAAAATTGGCTGCCTAAATTTCCAAATTTAGGGAATTCGACCTTAAAATTGGACTCTGAGATGCTAGTTCTGTCTAGAGATGAATTTTCCCCAAAAATTTGTGAGCTATTATATAAAACCCTAATTTTCAAGTTTGACCCGAAACCCATTTCGTAAAATTCAAATCCTTGCCGGCCTTTTTTCTGCGAAAATTAACCCCCACCAATGGATTCAGAAGGTGAAAAAATAGGGGTGACGGGCTTTGCTTTTTAATTCAGTCCTAGAAAGATTTTAATTGCATTTTAAGCATTTTTAAGGACTAAATTGAAAAACCAGAAATTGCATTTTTGGTCCTTTTGCATGAAATTGAGCATTCAGTGGACTTTGGACTAGATTTTAATTTTAGAAAATAGAGGGGGTGACATGACTTCAAAAATGTAAAAGACAAAAAATTACAGGATTAAAATAAAATTCTCAAAAAAAATTTCATTAATTTGAGAATGTGATTTACAAAGCAAACCCCAATTTCCAGATTAATTTTTTCGGAATTTATTGGCCAAAGTGAAGAGAAAATAAAAATAAAAATATGGACCATTTTTTCGTATTTTTGTGGCCATGGATGCTATTTTTTATTAATTTTTTTTGTATTTTTCTATTTTCTGAAAAATATTTAAAAATGCAAAAAATAAGGGAAAAATTATTTTTTGTTCAAAATTGGTTCCTTAGGCTAGGCTAGGGCTTCCAAAAGTTGATTTTTGTAATTTTTTTTTTTTTTCTTGATTTTTATGAATTTTTGAAGATAAAATTCCAAAAAAATACCGAAAAATATGAAAAATTATTTTTCTCAAAATTGGATCCCTAGGCCAGACCAAGGTCCCCAAAGCTGATTTTTTAATTTTCTGAATTTTTATGGATTTTCTAAAAATTTTCTAAAAATAAAATGGCTAAAAATCAAGTGTCAACAGCAATCCCAAGAAACTTCGAACTTTTGTTACCATTGTTGGCCTTGGCCAATCCATGACTGTTTCAATCTTGGCCGGATTAATAGAAATCCCTTCTCCAAACATCACATGACCCATAAAAGACACACAAGTCAGCCAAAATCCACACTTACTAAACTTAGCATACAACTTATGCTCCTAAAGAGTTCTCTATACCGTCCTTAGATACTACTCATGATCCTCATAACTCCTCGAGTTATACCAAATATCATCAATAAATACAATAACGAATCTGTCTAAATACTCCCTAAACACCCTGTTCCTCAAATCCATAAAGGCAGGCATGGGCACGTTCTTTAGACCAAACATATTATAGTGAACTCATGATGACCATAGCGCATCCTAAATGCCATTTTTCGGTATTTCCTCCTTCTTAATCCTCAGTTGATGATATCTCGTCTGCAAATCGATCTTGGAAAATCGCGAAGCTCCTTGAAGTTGGTCAAAAAAATTGTCTATCCTTGGAACGGATACTTATTCTTGATCGTCACTTGATTGAGATGTCAATAATCTATGCACAGACGCAATGATCTATCCTTCTTTCTTATGAACAACATGGGTGCTCCCCATGGCGATGCATTGGGGCGAATAAATCCTTTATCTAGTAACTCCTGCATTTATACCTTTAATTCCTCAAGCTCCGACAATGCCATCCTATATGGTTAGCAATATAGTAAAAGGGATAGCAGTAGAAATTAGAAAATAAGAAACCAACAATCAATAGCCAAAATATGTTAAAAGACCCTTTTCACTAATAATAATATGGTTAACTCTAGGAAGTTCAATAAGAGACAGCTACAAGCACGCTCTTCAAGGCTGCTTTCTAAGACCAACAAAAATATTGAGTCTATGTAGTGTTAACTACTACTTCCAAAAACTCCAGTCAAAATAAAGTCTCAAATGACTGGTCCAAGGGCAACCCAAATCTCACATGACGTATCTCCATATCATGGCCCCAAAAAATATTTATCAACGACGGATGAGATATAAATATCTCTTTGAGTCAATGCCTAAGGTCTAGTTAGGGCATTGATTCACTCAGTCAACCTAAGTAGAACAAGACAACATGAAAAGTGACTCAAATTGTCAATCACATGCAACTTACCCCTTCTTGTTCATACAATATAGTAGTTATTCAATAATTAGATCGCATGCAAATCAAATACAACAACCCGAACACACATATCAACTCTCATGTATTATGAAACATGCGATTTTCAATTTTTTAAAGGGCACTCAGCCCTGGCACACTAGACAGTTGGTGCCCAGCACGCTAGATAATGGTGCTTCTCAAAGCATAACTGGGCTTCGTCCCGCTCCGTCAACGACGATAACCAATAATCCGTGTGATTCCATTCGACACGATATGGATATATTAGGCATTCCTATAAGGACTTCAGTCTGTCATAAGCTGCGACCAACATTCGATCAGTCTGACGACACAAACTATCGTGCTTTCAATAAATCGTGTGGTTCCATCGATACGGCACGAACTTATCAAGCGTCCTCTCTAGGACACCCCGAGTGACGATAACCAATATATGACCACACAAGTATGCCAGACAACCAAGCCAGTTATTGTCTTTGCATTAATTAAAATGCTCACATAGTCGTGCTCAAAACGCAGCTCAAGGCCGCTTTCTTTTTCATTCTCAAATATGAAATTTTTTGACTTCGTATGCGGTCACATGATTATGCACACTATCCATCAGAATTTGTATTTAAATAAGTGCAATCAACCATCAATATGCGTACGACATATATGTAATTATCCAATAATCACCCAAAAATAATCAATAATAAATCTAGAATGAATTAGAAAACTAACAAGGATCCATTCATCATAATTTAATAAAATTAATCGACAATTCGTCGTAAACAATTGGTAGTTTAATAATAAATAATTATTTAGGTCATGGTTAATTAAAGTACCATAATTAATTAACCAATCAATTAATTAATTAATTTCATCCAAATTGATTAAATAAAAGAAATAATTAACCCAAAAATAATTTATTAAATTTAATCAGCCAAAAATAATTAATTAAACTTTTAATTAGACCAGAAATAATTAATTAAATTTTAATAAGTCCAAAAATAATTAATTAAATTTTTAATAATATTGGCCTACCTTAAACAAATAATCCGATCGCAGTCCAACAAGTCGAGCCAGACTAATTACTCTAACCACGACCATTTAACCTAACCAAGGTCACTAACTTAATCCGATCACGGTTAACTAACTAAACTAATACTAATTTAATCTAAACTTACTTAAGTGCAATTAATGATCTAATCGGAGATTATGAGCTAACTCACCCAAAATTGTTCGACGACGACGAGTGGCGGTGATCGGTGGACGGCGGCAAGGATGGCGATGATGATAGTGAGTTGGTGGAGAGCACAGAAGAAACGAGGAATGACGATGCAACAACGACGAAATAGCGACGAAGCAGAGGCTCGCATCGCGTGGTAGCGATGACAATGACGAGGCTCTCGGGTGACGCACGGTGGAGTAGAGGAGGGGGTCTCAACGGCGTAGTAGCTAGGACGAGCTGAAGAAGTTCATGGCAGAGGAAACCACGGCAATAATGGTGGCGGTTGTGAGCGGGACCGGCGAGAGACGACTGGAGGATTTGGGGGGGGGGGGGGGCCTGCTGGCGCGATAAAGGAACGACGGCAACGCAGCTGGTGCGAGCTAAACGATGGAGCAGTTGCTCGGCTGACTTGACAACGTGTGTGCTATGGCGGTAGAGGCGAGCTAGCGGCGGTGTGGCGAGGCTGGATGACATTGATTGGTCGGGCAAAGGAAGTCCAGCCGAAGAAGGAGCAGAAGCCAAAAAAAATGGAGGCAAGCAGGGCGCGGCTGAAGCAGAAAAGTGGAGAAGGAGGAGACAAGTCTTCTCCAAGCTAAAATGACCAAGGACAATTGATAAGAGAAGAAGTGATGGGGGTCAGCTCTATTGACTTGGGGGACACGCACATTAGAGGAAAAAGTGAAGAAGAGAGAGAGAGAGGGGGGGAGTTAGTGGGGCTTAGGTGAAGAAAGTTGACCAGTCGAAAGTGGGATGTCACTCACTCAACCGGTACGTCATGGTTTTTCATTTTATGAATCACACAAAATCAATGGTTACAATGTGCTTCACCCATTAGATTTCGAACTGGCTAAGAATTTCCCCTTATATAGGGTCTTGCATGTTAGCCCCGACCAACTAATTGACGAGGGTGGGCTTTTTGAATTACTTTGAATATATGAATTTCTATTAGCTCCACTTACATATTCATCATTGGATGAGAGACATATGAATAAGTAACATTTCATGTACATACTTCACTCGCAATAATAAATGTGCAAAGAGTTCCTTAAATTAGCAATGAACGTAATAGCAATCCTAATTACAAACACTATTTGCAAACCCACGTGATTAATGCAGAACATATTGTCGCGACCTAAAAATTTCCGTAAAATTTTTTTAGGTTAATGGATTACTAGATTAATTAAATTAATTAACCTAGCCCAAGCTCTCCCAAAGCTCTACCAATTCGCAACTTTAGGTTCATGTTTAAATGATTTAAATTTTTTGGAGCCGCCACTAATCTTTTCTGGTAGGTAGATTAGATACCTAAATAAAGTATTGGGAGAAAACACTTTATTTTCTGCAAACCAGAGATTTGAGTTCGGGGACTTGATTATGTTAATTTTTCAATTAACACCCTTTCGGTACCATTCTTGTGAAAGATTTTCTTGAATTGACCCTTAAATTGATTCCTTGAAGATCAAGGTGTAATTTTTTTTTGGGATTTTTCTTATTTAAATGAATGTAATGCAAATGCAAGTACATGAAACCGTATGAAAGCTATGTAATCTAAACTATATGACAAGCATAATGAGCATACATGATGTCAAAAATTTCAAGTTTTAATGCGCGAAAAATGTGGGTTTTTGATGATATGCAAAATAACATGAATAGAAATAATGCATGCGACTTTTTTGACAATACTGATATGATATGAGTTTTAATGCATGTGAAAAACATGAGTTAAAAATTTAAAGGAGTATGTCATGCAAAGGATGCAAATCTATCTATATGACGTGAATAAAAATGCGTAAATGACATGGTGAATATGCATGGGTGGCAAAAATGACATGGGAAATACACATGATCTACCCTATATGAAATGCACATGCATGACATTTTTTTTTTTGGATTAAAAAAAAATGGTCCGAAAGTTGATAGCAATTAATATAAAATTAAGAAATTGATCACTCAAAGTTTAATTTTATATTAAAAGTATCCTAACTTTTAATTCCATTTTTAGACCATGATTTATTTATTTTTTTATAATTTTTACAAAAAAAAAAAGAGAGTCAAATAAAAGCATAATAAACCTTGAGTATTGTACACCGTATGATCCGATCCTTTTGATGAATTCGTTTCAAGCCCAAAGTTTAGGGTCGGAAGGGAATTTATTCACGTCGTACCCAAGGACGGGGGTGGATGGTGAATTTTAATGAAATTTATCGGTCCGGCCCCAAAGTTATGGGGTGAGATGGATATTTTCATTTTTTTTTTTATGGAAGATGTCGTACTTCGAAGGTGAAGTCAGATAGTCATCTGCCATACATATCCGAGGGACTAAGAGCGCATGTACTATACTCAAGGAGTATTATGAAAATATTAGACTTTAGAGTATAAAAATATATATATATATATATAAAAGGGCTCGCATTCGACCATCAAATATTTACGAAAACATGCACAATTACAACATTCAGACTATCTTGAATTCAAGCCACAATATGCATCAAATATCCAGAGATACATCACGAATCCAAAAATGATGCTCAAGATAAGCATGATTGTCTACGGAACTCACTTCATGTTTTCAAGCATTTAGATTAGGCAATTATAATCCACCAAACATTCAGCAATATTAGAATATTTTTTCAGAATATTTGTGGAATGGAAATATACCTAATTTGAAGCCAAACGAAAGCTTGGTGAAAAGCTTGTGTAACCCGAGGATTGAGCACGCCTAGGAGAGTTCAATAAAAATATGGGACCAAGTATATCCCAACGGCGAACAAACCCGCAATGCAGAAATGGTGAAAATTGCTGAAATGGTGCTGCCTTCCCTCTGAACAGCTGTAAATCGAGCGCCGATCGAAATGGGACTAGGCAGCGGCCGTTTTGGCCTCCAAAGTGTGGTAAATTCGCCTTCGAATGACAGCAAGTTGAAGCAAGGAAGCAGCGGAAATTTGTAGGCACCGAAATCAACAAAATTTTTTGGCGCCAAACGTTGACGAAATCCTTTCTTTTCTAAACAAAATCCTGCACCTTTCCAAGTTATATTCCAGCATGCACACGAGCTGTAATGTTGTCCAGGATGCACCTTCCTGAGCTGTAATTTTGCTAGAGATTGGCCCCAAACAATCTAGCACAAAAAGGCTAAAGGGTTAGGCCTTCAAAATAACATCACACCGTGACCAATTCACCTCTATATAGGCTGGACAGAAGCGGTTGATGGCTAAAACAGAGGCGGGCTGTGGTGCTTTGTACAGATGGGAATTTAACGACAGCTTGGTTCAGGCATGGGAGCGTTGGGGCTGTTTTTTTTTTTGAACTCACGGTTTTCACTCTTGAGCAAACACGAGAGTATGTTCAAGAGATTTTTTCGGATTTTTTTTTTTAGGCCGAGAATAAGCTCTCTGACTCTCTCTCCACTTTTTCTTTGGAATCTTCCGACAAAATTTCTAGAGAAAAAATCAGGGAAGGTGTCAATAGGTTCTCTCCCCCCTATCCCTCTCGATAATCTCTCTATATATCAGACTCTCTTGGCTTGGCATCGGATGCTCCCTCATTGGTAAAATTTTCATCATACCCGTGGCCATCATGTAGCGTCCCCACATGCTTCCACTAGAAATGGAATGATGGTGGTCTTCACCACCACCGAAATGATTCAGAGGACGCAGATGCTCATGGTGCGCATTGGAGGCCTTTGACGATGCTTTTCTTGTGATGATTGGTTAAAGCTGGCCTCACAAATTCTCTCTCCAGATGAGAGACATTTCTCGAATTTGGGTATCAAGGGAAGAGAGCTCTATCAATAATGCATGTTAAATGTACTCCATTATCTCCCGTACAGAAAACAGCCCCCTCAAGTGCATAGGAATCAAGCAGGAAACCTGGAATACATGTAAGGATACATGAAAAAATCACAGTACGACTGAAATTTCATTGCTCAGCTTCAGGGTCTCAAATTTGTGAATGTATTTACGGTCTCAAGGATTTGGCACGGCATTCCCTTTTCCAGCTTGCTTTTCACTGAAAGCGCCATTTTGCGATGAAGCTTTTTCCTTTTGACGAGCTCTGCCACTCATTTCCTTCTTTCACCGAAAGATAACTGGCAGCAATAATGGTAATGATGTTGCCTATTGTTGCTTCCATTAATTCGAAATTTGGTAATGACGTTGGAAGGTAACCAAAGGCACAAGGTCACAACTCAAGAACTTTCAAGAGAGATAACTCCTCTTTCTCTTCCTATTTGCCCCAGACTTCTTTGGCCCTTTTACTTTTTCTCAAAAGGTGATTAAGCATTCTTTTGAAGCCAATTGCAGCGGAGTACTCGTCTTGTCTCTTTTCGGATTAAATGTATGGACGACATTTCTCAATATAAGTCGTTTCATTCTTCTGCTGATGGTACTATGGACGCCAGACCCTTTATGTCGTGCCCTCGTTGGGACCAAATTCAATCATCAAACTTCGCAATCCTTTAAGCTAACGTTCATGCCTGTGTGAGGATTTCGATTAATCTCCGTTTCTCTTGCCGTTGGCTTTCTGCACTTAATTCGTAGGCAGAAAATGGTACAATCTTCCCGTTGCATCTGAAGTCGCGTTTCGGAAGGAAATATAAAAGGTTGATTAAAGAAGTTGGAGCTTTGACCAAGAGGGAACAACTTTGTTGGACCTAGATAACCACTAGACCCAGCACTTTTCGAGATCAATGCCCGAATAGCCTTTCTCCAACGCACTTTCACCACCATGTTCTTCGTGAAATCGCTTACATCTCTTGAAGCCATCACGAGTTGCGAGGCATCTTGGAGACTGGAAATAGCATTCATCAGCTTTCTCCGAACTTCTAAATCCCCGCTAAAGTTTTCTCATCTTTCCATTAAGCTTCCTCCTTAACGATGCTCCCAATTCACCTTGTGCTAGCTTAGCCTCCGTTCGCTTGTACTTACTTCGCTTCGAATCATATTCAAGACTCACATCCCGCAAAAATTGAAAGGATCTGCTGGTGTATGTATAGGACGAAACCGAGGGTGTTTCGTCGACGAGGTGGAAGATGAGAGAGACGTCTTATGGAGTCCGAATTCGTTGCGATCCCTGTAGCCTTCATCTCTATATGACGTTATCATGAAATATCGCACTGGATTACCTTTACGTTCAGCCCTTTGTTTAATGCATTAGCAATTGCGTGTCTTCGACCACATGAACCAAGAAGTCCTTAGTGAAATCTTGACTCTCCAGTATCTTGCCCACGTGAAAGCTCCACGTCTGCCACAAAGACGAAAATTGTCTAGTCCAATCTGTCAATTAAACTCGAAAATTTTCATTTGGATTACGTGCGCCATTGTTGGACCAATAAAATAAAATAAAACAAAAATGCCATGCACACAAAAAACATTTACGCATATGAAACTGCGCAAAATGACTTGATATTTTTGGTTAGAGACTAAGGTTAGTCTCTAATTTTTATGAAATGAATGATTAAATGAAAAAAAAAATATAAATAAGATAAAAATAAAAAATAAAATAAAAAATTTAGGTGTCAACACATATCGGTTTTATATTTAGCATATATAAGATTATTATTATTATTATTATTGCAATTAATACTAGTGCAGAGCCAACCCCAATTCTTACTGGATATTAGGAACTACATTCATATACTTTAACCTGATAATCCATTAGCCTATATCCTTGATCGATTTCTAGGTCGTGACAGTAACGCAAATGATTATGATTCTAATTCTACTCCCTGAAACATTTTTGGACCAAACATAAGAACAAAAAAAAGTTGGTTATCCACAAAAAGAACATTTTTGAGAATAAAAAATGTAACAAAAGTCTTCTCTCACTTTTGTCGGGCCCCGTAAGGCATGGGCCGAGTCAACCCAACTTGATCTGGATATTTTTTTAATAAAAATTTTAGAAATTAATAAAAAAAATTAAAAAAAACATAAATGATTTTCAAAATCCAAAAAAAATGGAAAATTCATAAAATTACAAAAAAAAAAAGAGGAAAAAGTAAAAAAAATTCCAAAAATTCCAAAAAAATTATCAAAAACAATTAGGAAATGAGTCATTTCATTGGCCAATCCTATTTTTGATGATTTTTTCTTCTGATTTCTCTAAATGATAATTTTGCCCCCATGGACAAATCGTTTTCAAAAATCTCGAAAATTCCAAAAAATCTCAAAAAGTAGAAATGTGTCCATTCAACTAGCCAATCTTATTTTTGGTGATTTTGCCTTTCAATTTTTCCCAAGCCCCGCTTGATTTGTTATCGGAGTACCATGCTACATCAATGACCATCCGCATGTATCCAAGGGGAAAATGAGCCACCTATGTGGTAGAGATGGATTTTATTCATTCTGACCAATAAAAAATAATTGGAATCACCACTTTCATCGTTGGCATATGCATAGCCT
The DNA here is from genome assembly GCA_019149425.1 of Psidium friedrichsthalianum. NCBI lineage: Eukaryota > Viridiplantae > Streptophyta > Magnoliopsida > Myrtales > Myrtaceae > Psidium > Psidium friedrichsthalianum. The sequence continues at coordinate 11,278 of JAGVVM010003709.1, forward strand.
CAAGAGAAGCATGGAAAAACAACAATTTTAGCGTATTATGCTTCCAAGGAACAAATTTGAAGCATCCTTATTTCGGCCAAAAAGATGTCATAATGCAAGAGGATCACAATTGTGGGGTCTGAGGAAAGTCATCAAATGTGATTATATAATGTTTTGATTTAAGACAATTGAGAAGAGAAATTATTTCCATAATAGAAATTTTATGTAGTTACCAAACACATTTCTATTTCAAGAACAGAAATTTTATGTAGTTACCAAACATATTTTGATTCTCTAAAACTCATCCAAGGAGTAGAATAATAAAAAATTGATTCTAATCAGAATCACTTTTTTTTTTAACAAAACGTTACCAAACAGGCCCTTATTAAACCTATGAAAAGTTGAAAGTATTAGGATGAGCCATAGTTTAGTGAGAAGAATACTCATAGAGATTATGCATGTAATCATAATAGTTAATTTAATTATTTAAAAAAAAAAGTATGTCTAGTCATGTAACAAGACATTTAGAAATATATTTGTTTATATGAAAATAAATATTTCGCTACGTATTTTGCTAATTTTAACTTTTATTCAAATTTCTAATGTGCATAAAATTTCACATAGTACTCAACTCTTCAAAAAGTCCCTAAAAAAACATATTGTAATTTTTTATTCAACATTCATTCTTAACAGTTAAAAGTTAAACGAATTTTTTTTTTTTGTCGAAAAGAAACTTTCATTTCTCTTGAAAGATAGGTACATAACTTCAAGATAACGATGCAAATCAAACACAGCAAGTGAAAGGATTTGAATTCAACAGATATAGAGTCATTATTGATCAAATACCCACTAGTATCATTTATTCAGTTACATATGAAATAATAAAATAATTAAGACCAACCTTACTCTCAGTGTCAGTGATTAGATTAATCCATGATATGTATCTATTAGGGTCATTAAAGATTAAGGGTTTTATTCTCATCAACTGTAAGGTTATCAGAATTATACCATGTGTAAACCTCTAATAATTAATTTATTTATGAATACAGATTTTAAAAATTAAAATTAATTTATTTTTTAATTTTGGGTTACTTTTTTATGCTTTAAACCCTAAAAATACAAGATCGTTAGTAAAATGTTAAACAAGCCATCTCATGTGCAAACGACCATGAAGTAGGGGGGCTCGAATTATTAAATTGAAATATGACAAACGAGAATCACATGCAAAATGAACTACTATGATATCATGTCACTTGATTGACCTCAAGATCGAAAATATCGTACATGAAGGAAAAATTGTCAAAACAGTTGATATAAAATGATATATTTCCAGAATCATGGTAATTAGGAAGCACAATTTATGGGAAGGAATTTTCTTTTCTTTTTCTCTGCGAAGAAAATATTTTTACCATTACACTCAAATCTTTTGTGCAGATTTTCACGCTAGTTAGAAAATTGAACCGGCATTGTTATAGTTTCTGCCAAATGATGCACATTACAATGAGGAGACACATTTCCAAAACGAAAAAGGAAAAAGTCACAGGATTAATGAAAGACTCTGTGGTTGATTTATCTAAACACGAGTGTGCTTGTTTCAGTGAAAGTGTTTTCTGAAAATTGGCTTTTTGGACTTTCACTCGTTTGGTTTGTCGAGAATCACTTAGTCAATGGAAAACACTTTCCAATCAACAAAAAATTTATGCATAAAATTAGGAAAATGAATTCCTAAATTTAAAGAGTTGAAAACATTTTCTGAAATTATTCATCTCGAATTTTCTAATATTTTAATTTTTTATTTTTTATTTTATACATTTTTTGTTATATGTTTTTTAATATTAAATTTTTTCTTCTTTTCTTCCTCCATCTCTCGCCAGGCCGACGTCTGACCACAAACATGGACTAGCTCGCTCAATCTCGCCCATGGCCACCGCCGACCGACCATAGTGGTGAGAGGAGAAAAAGGAAAAATAAAAAATAACAATAAAAAAAATAATTTCGAAATTAGATTTTTTTTTTAACATGAGACAAAGTCATGAGGTTGAAATCATTTTTCAAATGAGGTCCAAATACCATGAAATGTTTTCGATCAAATATCACCAAACATAGGAAGCCTAACCATTTTGTTGAAAAATGATTTCCTGGAAAGCATTTTCCTTTTTCATGGAGTTTTCTCCAACCAACGCACCCAATAAAAATTTATATCTAACATGATTAAGTTATTGGAGTGAATTTCACGTATTGAAATTACATAATTCAATACCCATTACTAGGTATGTTGAATTCATGAGTCCAATTTAAAGTGAAACATTGTTGATATGTAGTTCCTTCTTCTTGTTGTTCGTTTTCAACATTCAGAAGACTCACTATAACATTCAGAAATTTCGGTCATGCCAAAATTGAGCTTCTAGTTCAGCACAATTTGTGTAGGTGATACATCAGCTAGGAAGCATCGACACTTTTCGAGATTTTTCGTGTCGTGTTGTGTCTTGTCTGACACTTTTTGACACTTCGATACCCTTCAATATGCAACTGACACATGATCAACGCTCCAAACACACTAACGACATACAAGTTCAACATCATGACATGCCATTTCGATACACATAGGTCAATTTTAAGCATTTTTAATAAATTAGGAGTCAAAATATAAATTACCAAAAATATATATGATTAAGTGATATATCAAACCACCCCAAAATTAATATACCCATCCAGTAAAAAAAAAAGTAATCATGAATTCCTAATCGAAAAAGAAGAAACTCACTGCTAATATATATATATATATATATATATATATATATATATATATACACACACACACACATGATATTTATTATGTATATAAAAAAATACATATTTAATATAAACTTATTCCAACGTATCAAAATTCTCTTTCTTTCTTTCTTTTTATAAACGACGTGTCGGTGTGTCGTGTCGCGTGTCCATTATCGATGCCGGTGCTACTTAGCACATCGGTTTGCCAGGTTGCCCATTTGCATTGGATTATGTGTTTCAAAAAATGGTTTCTCTTGAATTAAATGGATTCTAACTATTAGAGGTTGGGTCCTTTTAAGATTAAAAAAAAAGCATTATGAAAGGGTTTTTTTTTTTTGGTAAGGATTATGAAAGGTTTGTTTGTTTTGTGAAAAATGAATTATTTGAAAATTATTTTTCTAAAATTGACTGCTTACATCACTTGAAATAAATTCATCATGGACAATGTCTATAAACTTCCGTGGATAATGATTGTTGTCTAAATATTCTTGTGGTCGATAAAATAATTTCTGTTTACTCATTTATGATAAGTCGATAACGTATAATCGATCACTATGTAAAAAATATTTGTTAAATCATTTATTTAGTGCGAAACAAATGGAGCCTCGATAACTAGTGTCAGGCAAGATTTTCTTGTCCATGTGAACTATTGTCTGGTGGGGTCGTCATCGTGATGAAATCAAATGAAGAAATATATACGTATATATACACACACATTGTTATAGAAAATGAGGAATAGTATAATGTTGGACATGTGATAATCCACAAATACTTGACATGTTACGAAAAAAAAAATCACAAAAATTTGACATGTGAAAGATTGACTAATATTCCTAGACCCACTGAAATAATTTCTCCATGAAACTGGGAATGGGATTGGCAGAGATTCTTCCTGGTCAAAATCACCGTCGAGTGCGCCATAAGTTAAATAAGTCTGGAATCCAAAGAGCCCGAGAGTTGCGGGAACCAAGTGAGGAAATATTGGGTGGCCGGGACCAATGCACCCCGGCCCACCTGTCCTCTCTTGATTGGAGAAAGAAGAGAGAGACACATAAGAAATGGGGTGCGAACACGAGGGGCAGAGGTGCAGAGGACATGTGTCCTCTTTTTATTGGCCGGGATGCATTGGGCCGGGACCCACCCAATATTTTTCCGGAAGCAAGCTGTACCCACCTGTCAAAGGTGGGCACGTGGAGACATCTCATTGGGAGAAGACGCAATCCAGCAATGACTTGAACGTCGTGGCTTGACCCCTCCTCTGCTCTTTTTCTTCTTCTCCTCTTCCTTCTTCCAGGAAAACGATCCCATTAAGAGGTCAAAAATGCGTCGGCGCTTGGCCAAAGCGCGTCCTTCCTTCTTCTGGGCATTGCTTAGGAACTTTCACAGCAAAAGCACAATCCCCTAACCAACCAAACGACCCAATTCCTTCCTTCTCTAGTTTATTTTATTCTTATATTATACTCATTTCGTAGTGATTTTACCATATTTTCGTTTTAGCTCTCGGTTGGGCAATCGACAACATGGATAAGGATTCCGACTTTTCCGATTCGATTATCCCCTTCTGTTGATCCCTGGGGATGACGGTGGATGAACTGTGGCAATTTGTAGAAAATTCAGACCATAACTTCACGCATCCTTTCATCCCGATGTCCCCCTCGACATGGCCAAATATTTTTCTTGCCCTACCCTCTGTTTTGTTGCTTCGCATCTCTCTAAAATTTGGAGAATGAAAATTCGCAATTTAATATAAAGATATGAAGATTGTGTTTATGGCTATTGCGTGAATATGTTCTGTAAGGTTTCGTATATTCCCCTAACAATTCATTTCTGTCCTAAGGCATCTGCAGACCCAGAAAGACCAAAAAAAATCTTTTGATTTGGAAAACGACATCCGAATGGTCAAGTTATTAACAGCTCTATAAGACTGAACCAACAAAGACGAAAGGGGTCAGACCATTTCTACTTCATCTTTTGTTGGCTATATCGGAGTATTCCATGGACGTCTACAATGCCTGCAGGGAAGACGGGATCCGTAGCTGCTCGAACAGCCACCTTCGCCACCGCAGTTACATTCACAGGAGGTGTGAAGAGGGGGCCGACGAGCGGCAATTGGTTGAGTGGCTTCGCGTATTGAAAGATCTGCAAACAATAAGGCAAAAAAAATTCACTCAGAAAAAGATAAAGTCGGCATACATATGGTAGGCACGGCAACTTCCACGTTCTGGGTCAGCTTAAGCAAGGTACTAGGAAGTATTCTCAGCGATCTCAAAGACAGAGACAGTAAAATACAGGCATCATTCTAGACAGCAAACTTTGACCAATATCGTTAAGGCAAAGCGTCGACCATTTTATGTAGGACCTCACACAGATAAGTGCTGGAAACATGCCATATTCAATGCAAAACAGATGAAATTGCTCTTGGTCCAATCTCAAATAGTTTTGACTCGCCTGTGAGAGGTTTCCTAATCTGGGAATATGTAATCTTTGTTTATAACAAGAGTGCTTGTGCGTGACAAAGTTGCCCGTTCCTACTAGATCTTCTCCCATGATGAATTCAGCCCGGTAGCATGTTAAGTGTGATTAATAATCGCGCACCCGCATATGGGTATAGTGGAGTCCAATCCACTTACTCATTTTTTTATTTGAAAGATTATAGTATAGTAGCATTTTAACTAGTAAAGTGACTTATACCTTTCTTTCCATCCTACAGGGGATTGGAAAAATGGCACTTTTGTTTGTTTTACAAACAAACTTCAATAGAACTTTGTTCCTTACCCAAAAAAAAAAAACTTCAATAGAACTTTGACCATCGCTGAAAAGAACATAAACGAAACATAGATGTCAATCAAACGATGAAAATGTTCATCCCACGTCCCAAACATTGAGTATTTTCCATCAATTGAAAGTGATTGGTCCAATTTGTTACCAAATCAAAATTTCTAATAAAGTGGAAACATGGGTGTTATTACAGTGCTGAATCGCATAGAAATTCGACCATCCCATTTCTGTTTAGATGAGTGTGGCACTGTGTTTATAATTTTTTCAGGGTAACAGTTATATTGGAGACAGAGCATTCATGTTACATGATCTTTCATATTTTATGATTTGCTATTTCTTTATTCTCTGTAATTTTAGTTAGTCACTATATGATTAGCTATAATTGCGAAATCTTCCAATGCATCTAGGGTTAGAACAGAACTTGAGTAAGGAATAAACGAAATAATTTTTTGGATTTTTCTTATCTGGAAACTAATTAATTACTTGCGATTTTAAAATTAATTATCTCTTTCACTTTTCATCATGCTTCCATTTATTAAATAAAAAAGCAGTGATGATAAAGCAAATACTTATGAGCGTAAACATGGGAAATGAGTCAATTGATCATTTACACAAAAGATGAGAATATATATATATTTTTGACTCGTAATGACCATTCAAACCTATTTTACTAGGCTTTCATATAATAGACGGATATCATGAACTAGTATAAGAAGTCCTGTTTCGCTACTAATAAACACTTTCATTGCCGCCCATAGGCATGCGGCCCCTACTAGCAAAGGGATTAGGGGTAGGGACGCTAATATCATAGATACGGAGTTCGATTGGCCACACTTTGAAGAGAGACAGAGCAAAAGTCGGAGAGAAAAAAGTTAGAGATATGATAGACAAAAATGAAAAGGAAAAAAAAAACACTTTCGTGACAATTACATTATAGGATAAGGGAAGTAATACCTCCATGTAACTCCCGGGTTTTATATTGATTTGGATCAGACAAGAAGAAGTGTCATGGCAGACCTTACATGAGAAGGGAATGACGGGGAAGATATTGTCATCACAGCATCCCTTCTTTTATTTTTTTTAACTGAAAAATGAATCATCCAAAAAAAATTTCTTAAAATCGATCACTTATATCGCTTACAAAAATGATTAAACTAGACAAATTTTCACTATCTATGAGAATGTTTATACTTAACTATTGTCGATGATGAAAATATATCTTGTTGACCAAGTATTTCGAGTGATACAAACGATCGATTTTAGAAAAATATTTCCACATCATTCATCTTTCGTGAAACAAACACACTCTTACTGTACAAAGATCAACAGCTCAAGGATTAAAGTTTAGTATATAAGGTTCTAGAGGCATCTACCACTCTTAATTAAACATTGGCAAAGTTCTACGTTTACACTATCTCAGCCTACACGATTAGGAAGTCCTCGTTGCACTGATGATGTGCCCTGATCATAACGTCGTCGATTTGGCTAGAGTCCCTTGATGGTCTTGGGGGTAAGTTAGTGCTTTCTAAAGTTTCAACAGCTCCGATCTCAATGCCGCCATCTTCCCCATTTCTATCTCTAAATCCGCCTTTGCAGAAAGTATGGGAATTGACGTCTCTCTGGTAAAATCTTCTTCCCAATGCGACAATTTTCTCCCGCAGTGAACCTGAAGAACTTGAAACGACATGCCAATTTCTTTTCACGAACATGACCATGAAGATGAAGAGAGCTAAAACTGCAGCAGCACCAGCTATCAAGAATAGGCCGCAGAAACTCTCAAGACCCAAGCTGTTGGAAGAAACTGAGTTAGTCGAAGTTAGGCAGTTCGTTTTCCATTTCAGCCACCTTTTTCAATTTTCGTCATATCAGGCCCTTCAGTTACGTTGAGGATTGCTCTTGAAATATGTGACGTCCTGCTTCCATGCACAAGGAGACAAAAAAAAATGTTGAATGTTGACCCACTTTTCTTTCTCCATTTCGGCTACAGCTCATCCTGAACATCACGTATGCACTATTAATTTTCCACTACTTTTGCTCCCCAAAGACAAGAGCTGGAATGTCTTTGTTGGCTAGAATTGCGGCTGATTGCTCCATTTTCTGCTGAGCTTCAAGTTCCCATGCAAATGGGACAAAACTCTCATCATTTGAAAGCCAACTACCCCAACTATTCACGCAAGAACCCTTGTTCAGCCGAGCTCCACGTCTTTCTTCTTCTTCCTTCTTCCTTCTTCTCCTTCTTTCTGCGGCATTTTCTCCTTCTTGGGCTATTCTTCCTTCGGACGAAGACTGACTATTGGTTCTGCTGACTTCATTTGGTCCTTCGGCTGCTGTTGCGCGTTCCTTTTCTTTCTCGACTGCTAGTGCCTCTTCTCCATCGTGCTGCTACTTGATCTTCGTCTGCTGCAGCTGCTCTCTCTCTTGGCTGCAACTTCCGTTATTGCTATCTGTTACTGCACAGCTGCGTCTGTTCCTCCTCCTTCTTCATTTTCTCGGTTGGAATCCACCTACCGTAAGCTACTCATCCTCTCAGCTGAACTTGTTGCCTCTGTTTTTCCACTGCTGCTCCTTGTTCTTTTCTTTTTTTTCCTTCTCGGCCACGTGAACTCCCGGCAAGTTTGCTGCTCCAGTTTCCGCGCGTAGGCTTACTGTAGTTGCTGCCGATTTCTCCTTGCTCTCGGTTGATCTTCTGCTGGCCGTGGACTGCTCACTGCTGCTCCTCAGCCGAGACTTGCTCCTACTCTAGCAGCCACCGCCCCGTTCGGCCGTCCGTCGTGGCCCGAGCTCATCACCGCTTGGCCCGAGCTCGATCGTCGTCCGTGGCTCGATCTCGTCGTCGCTCGGCCGAGCCACCTCGTCACCGTCGCTAGCCCAAGTTCGCCGTTTAGCCGAGCCACGATCGTTCCACCGTTCCCGAGCTCGAACTACTGGATTTTTAGGTGAGCACATTTCTAAACTTGACTTAGAATGTCGAGTATGCTAGGGACTAGTAGGGAAATCTTATGGTGAAAAATATTAAAATTCTTGGACGTCGACTGTCGATTATTTTTTTCTGACCATATGGGTCAATTGGAAAATTTTGTGGACTCTACAAATTTCCATGTGTGCCAGATTACTTGCCTTTGAACCTAGGTGACTTAGAATGGAAACCGGGTCCTAGAATGCGAGTTTTGCAACGTGAAATGCCTGGTTATTATATTTGAATTATTTTGAATTGAATTGTGTACTCGGGTGAATAATCTTGGAATTGCATGTGGCAAAGTTGACTTGCATGAGTGTTTATGGGGTGGGCCAATTAAGAATTTTGTGATTCTCATCATTGATCTGCATACTGCATGAGAACATTTTGCGTTTGGCGTAGTGCGTATAAAACCCGTGAGGGAGAGGAAGGGAGGAGGAAGG